>JAQIVZ010001079.1:0-41336 GCA_034700945.1 Arrhopalites spinosus | reverse complement strand
ACACAGCGTCAATGGTCCTTTAAAAAGGGTTAATGTAAACATTAACCCTTTTTTCCCTCGCGGTCAAATCGGGAGAAGCTTTTGACACAGCCTGTACATAAGTACATATATCATCCAAGGTGAACACAAGCAATAATTACAGTTTTTGAAAATTTTCAAAATTTAATTTAAACGTTCTCTAAAAACATGATAGGTAAACCGTAGAGAATACCAAGAAAATCAATTCTAGACAATATTTTGATTATACCTGTATTCATTATGTATACCCTTTATTCTTATGTAAATTAACTTAAAACTCATACCTTCAGTCTAAGTATACTTTCCAGTAAAAACGGTGCCGTCAAGGCTACTAAAAAAGATACCTCTAAAAATTCACGATTATTTGGAGGCCTCAATCTCCATCCTCATCTTGTTCTATCCATTAATTTAGTCCTCTTCCATTTACTTTTTGATACTTAATGACAGCATTTAATTGTCAAAGCAACTTGGCTCTGTCTTGGTACTTCTCATTTAACATCACCCAAATTAAACGACAATCAGTGTGGCTTAGGAAATAAAATGAGTGACCATCAAAGCCTAGTTGCCTCCCTCTTTGGTTGACTTATGTGTCATGTGTGGCGAGAGAACAGAGCTTAATTGCTCTAAAATGACTTGACTATATGTTATATGCCCTGTCACTATCTCTCTTGCTCCTTCAGGTTAATAAACTCATTAAGTCCGATTTTCTCACAAATTAGACTCAAAATAACTGCCATTTATTTCCCCATTGACATTACTTTGACCTTATCCCAACTCAACAGAATCAGAGACAGAGCATAAACTTATCAAACAAATATATTGTACCATGCATGTACTATTTTAGGAAGAAAAAGAGAAGTAAAAAGTGCACATGTAATTATATGAAAATATTTAATAAATATGATATTTATTATAGAGAAAAAAATCCAGAGTATGTAAAAAAAAGAAAAAGTCGAGATGAAAATGATGAAAAGGAATGATACCTGATTTATTTGAGACTGATGAAAGTTTCGAGCTGTCCAAAATTGGCATTGGCTTTGGAGAAACGAGGAGAGGAATATTAGGAGTGCCACCCATTGTTGCCACAGTCGGCAACATTAGTGCAGACATTGTAGCATGAAACATGTGTGGCATGCTCGGGTGCCGGAGTAGTGTCCCCGTGTGACCGGACGGACAACAACAATTGGCTGGGAGATACACTTTGGCATGAAATGGGGGAGGACTGATGGTAGAAGGGAAAATAATATCGGATTCCGTCTTGACCGCCTGTAATCCCGTCAATCCAAGAAGAAAATTTGAGTGGTTGGACCACAAAAAAGAAACACGACTGACCTGGTTTCGAGAGGTCAGTGAAAAGCACAGAAAGAGAGAGAGAGAGAAGAGACAGACGACGGCACGGAAATCGTTACGTTTTTGTGTCGCGCGTCACTTTATACTGTTCACAAAATAATGTATGTGAGCTCTATACAAAATGGTAGGTCACATAAAAAAGGTCACACACCCAAATGCACAAACAAACTGAAATTCCCAAAAGCTTACGAAAACAAGGAATGAGGTAAAATAGAAATATTGAGAGAGATAAGTTCACATAAGACGGATACAGTAAATAAATATATATATATATATCTATATGTATGTAGTCCCGTCTCTTGGATGTTTGTGGCCACTTTGGAAAAAAGCTCAATTTTTTTTTTTTGAGTTGCTACCTCGGGAAGTTTACCCAGATCTTAAAAACTTCACTTTAGAGGTATACGTACATAATATACCACTTCACGTCCTCTATTTTTTCATGTTTTATTGTTCCAAAACAAAAAAAAAATTCACCCCCTTTTTCTTCTACTTGTATGTGTAGTGTAGTAGTACTTTCTATACTTTCTCTCTCTCCTTCTCTTAGAAGTATTTATAAATAACTTTCCAAACAAACAACTAATTCTTTGCCACTATCCAAAGTGGTAAGGGAAGCAGACTTGAGCTTCACAATGCCTTTTTGTCGATTATCTAGAGAGAGAGAGAGAAAGGGGGAGAGGAGGGAAAAACAAACAAGAAGATGCTTAATTCGGTTGAATACAAGCTCATTGACGTTGACTTTCACTCTCTCTTTTTTTTCTTCACACACGTTGCACAAATCAACAATGAGAGATAAATACGAAAAAAAATAAACAAAATAACGATGATTATATATGAATAAGGCTTTTTAACAGGTTCAAAAAATGAGACTGTAGGAGAGAAAAAATACTGCTCTTTTAAATAGCAAAATAGATTGTAACAATACAAGAGAGCCTCATTCGGTAACAACAACAAGTGGTAAGCGGCTGGATGCTCGACCAACAGAGCAGTGAGTGGAACCAAAGACGTGCGAAAACTGAGTCGAAATCAACGACAACAGGCTTAGGTTCTTTCTATTTCCCGATACTGACCGAGTGAAAGCGAACCACCCCGACATTTGGTTTCATACTCCCAACAGTAAACGAGATACATGCTACTGAGTGAAAGCAACTATGAATTCCTCTCTTGTATTCTCACACGATCTTCACATCCTTCTCCTTCAGGGAGAGAGATAGAGAGTGAGAGAGAGAGCAGGAGCACGAGAAACCGGATTTTTCCAGTCCATACACAAATATGATAGTCTCAATTTTTTTCTCCCCTACCAAAATGTTTATCTTTCACCATAAATTGTTTATATAAAAATTAAAAACACATCAAAAAATTGACGTTTTGGAACCTCCATAAGCCTCCCCATGTCCTCCCTTGTTTTCCACTTAAAATTATCAAATTCGATACATTATTTTAACAAACATTGTTTTTTTTATTGAATTCTATATAAATCCCCGTAGCAAGAGAGAGAGAGAGAGAGAGAGAGAGAGAGAAAATGTGGAATTAATCAAAAAATGAGTAATATATGAATCGTTGTCTTCACAAAAGAAAACATGTCAAATTGAAATCGCCTGTTACGTCATTCGAGCATATTATCATGAACCTTTCTTGTAAACATGGATTGTGAGTAGAATGAGTAAGGACAGCATCACCACAAAATGGTCAAAGGCGGATGTGTAGCTTCAACTATGTAGAGAAAGAGAGAGAGAGAGAGAGAGAGAGAGAAAGAGAAGAGTAGAGGAGGACATGGACTGCTTGCTCGACAAAACAGTGATCTCAACCGAGAGCCAATTGAAAGCCATCAACGTGACGGGAATCCTCAAGTTTTAAATTCCTTCTCAGATGTTGCGACGCCTCGATGCTAACCTCAACCAACGCTCTTCCTATCCTCGTAACTACTACATACTCTCTCTCCGTTCTTTTACTACACCACTCCACAGATACACATACACTCATTCAACTATTGCTTACACAACACAATTTTAAATTAAGACAAATTAGGTTCCCTTTCTTTTCCCACTTTAACGACCTGCTTTGATCATTTATGGTTCCACGACTCTATTCGCTCCTTTCACTTCTTTACAATGTGAAAAATAATTTTCATTTCTTACCATCCAACATGTTGTTACACTAATTTTTCCAACTATTCTACAAAATTCTTATTTGTGTGTATGTGTGTGTGTACCAATCAGGAATATTTATTAGGAATACACCATCAGTCTTTCTTACTATTACAATTTTCCTCACTGTCACCAACGAGATTCATAAAGGTTTTGTCATAAAAGTCTCAAGATTGTATAGCCAAGGAAACTCTAGTGCAAAGTTTCCTGTCAGAGCCTCGACTAATATTACACTCTAAAAAATCATTCTATGTTAAAAATTCCAATTGAAATATTTACGGAAACATTTTGATTGAAATATTTGTCAAGTCAAAGTCTAGACTACACCCTTGTATTAGTAAGGTGGGCCTCGTACATATTAAGGACTTCGTGCGATCTCCGTGGAGACTATTTGCCTACACTCCCAACTATTGAATTTATTCTACACGACACTATAAAAAATAGAACATGATTATGAGACAGACACGTGTTCAATTGATTCATCATATACATGAGCAAACAAATCTTCAAAAAATAAAACAATATAATGTCCTAGCAGATAATATTTAACAGCTCCTTTCTTCTCAAACAAAACTACTACAGTGCGTACATCCAAAAACATAAAGTCATGGAACTCCAACTTATAATTATAACCAAAGATATATATTATAGTCCTTCGTGCTACCCCATGCACGATGAATATCATTGTTCATAACAAAAAAGAAGCAAAACTTAAATAGAAATAGTACAAGTTGGATGAAGTCTCCAAAAAAACTCTCTCCCTCTACGATAATTTTCCAAACATTCCATGTACATGGGTACAACACACATATTCATATCCATAATCATACATTATACACATCAACATCAACTAGACAGACCACGTTCAAAATGGAAACCCCCGTAAAAAAGTAGACTGGACACATCAATATACATGTAAAAGAGAGAGAGAGAAAGTCTAGGAAAAACAAAATTGCTAAAAAGCAAGGAAAATTATGAAGGAACAGTTTATCGATAAATTTGGAACCTAATTAAGCCAAAAAAAATATGATACACAACTTAGACTTGGCTTAACTTCCCCCCCCCCCTACACAATATTAAAAGACTCTTTCCCTGAATGAGTCAAACCATTCCATTTTCATTTTCTTTGGCACTTTTCTACAGACATCCAAGGTAGTGGGTGAAAAGAAAACGATATGAAGATAAAAGCTCTAATGACAAGTATGCATGTGTCATGCTACAGGTATTTTTTTTACTACCATTGTAACCAAGCCTGAGAAAGGAATTAAGAAGTGGTACAAGCCACGTAATGGCACAAAGCCTGTTCACTCCCCTAGATATCAGGAGATCGATTTATTGCTACCAAGGTAAAGAATGATACGTTCGCATAAACATTTTCCACCACAGGACAAATGTTTCGTAAATATATTATTTCCACAAAAAAAAACAACCAAACACTCACGCCTACACATGTATAATCACACACACACACAAATTATTTATTTTTTCGTCCTTCCCTAAAAGTAAAACATAACTTTTATGATTTGAACAAGAAAAATAAAAACCTATTTTAAGAATGTCCTATTAGATTCCCTATATTTGAAATTCTGGTGTGTATGTGTACCTACAAGTTATATGTCATACAATTCATGAGGGACGGTCTATACGATACCACAAAAAAATGACATGATAATTATCAACCTTAATTACAAGATAGATTGGACGACTCCCCAAATGAAAAGATTTATACTGCTACTAAATTTAAAATTTCTTCAATGTAAAAAAAATAATGCAATTTGTGGAAACAATTTTGATGATGACAAAAAAAACAACAAAACAACAACAAAAAGTTTTCATGCTGAATTTCATTTTTATAATATACATGTATAATTTTAGTTTCCATGTTAGATTCTCTTGTAAATTAGAAATAATGTGAATTTCTTTTTTTTCTCCTTTTCTAACATGATATTAAATGTATGAAACTATATGGAGCGTTCCATGGAGTACAATATGCTTAACTACGAGAGAGAGGAAGAGAGATGAAAATAGTCAAAAACTTGCACGTCTTTCTCAAGCATCAAATAAACAAAGATGAAGGTTGTGAAGAGAGCAAAACTCCGTCCCTTCGCAATATTTTATCATTACAATGATTTGCAAAATTCATATGGTTTATAACTTGGTTGCCCATTTTCATTATTTGTTTGCATATTGTCATCTCTCTCCACTTGTCACAGAGAGTATGAAAAAAAAAGAATACCAGTTTAAATGGAAGTAAGTTTCTAAAACTCAATGCAATATTAAACCACCGGGATGTCTCACATACTGTGAAAAGCAAAAAGTACAACTTTCATCTTTTTCCTCAGTCAGCCATATCCTTATGCATGGGTAACTAAAAGTTAAGTTAAATTTTGGTCCCTTCCATTTGAGACTCCAACTGTGAATATTTATTTATACTCTAGAAGAAGAAGACATGTAACTAATGCAAGTACCAAAATGTTGACTCTGTTTACACAAACCATCAAGTTTGGAGACATTAAAAAAAATACACAGCATGCCAAGCCTTCAGATTTACTCAAGTATTCAGACTATGGTTTGAGTATCATATTAAAAAAGATAGCATGTTGTGTATACAACAACACCGCAAGTCTATTGCATTGAAATTAGCCATAAAACACAATTAAAGGTTTAAATCGAATTTTCAGAGTTATTTACAAAATTAAAACCCTATCTTAAATTAAATATTTACAGTCCACAAGCTCTCAATTCCAAACAACAACAACACAACAGTACATAACAACTATCTTGGTCAAAAAAAAGAGACACAATCTTTCCCGAGTTCATTAAAAGTTGCTACTTCAAAGATGACAAAATTTATCAACCCTCATACTCTTTTCCCCTCTCTCTGTCGTCTACATGTCTACGCCTGTCTTTTAACATTGCCATTCCATTGATATAAACCCTCAGCTTTGAATTACTTATTTCAAAGCCTACGAATTAAATCATTTTAACTCTCTCTCCATTTCAAGGTGGATGTGGGCTCTTGTTCTGGGGCCTTCTTTTCCGTCCAATAATCAACATGTATACTTACATGATGGTCTTTATGCTTTTTTAACCATATACACAAAACTTTCCTTTCATTTCTTTGAGTGATATGTAGAGAGAGAGAGAAAAAAAAAATTCAAACAATTTTCTTTTTCTTAGAAAAATATTGCATTTCTATTAAAAATGAATTTCTTAATAAATGTTATTAACTCAACTCAAAAAAATATATACATGTTGAATGTAACAAAAGCTATCTTAACAAATAGAAACATTTTATTGTAACATTTATTCTCTATGTGGACTGGAATAACAGTAGACATTGTATTGTATTCATGTTATTCAGCTCGGCTTGTTAAAGGAATTTTCACAGTTTTCTTTGAATAATAAATTAATTTGATACCAAGAGTCCCATGAGAAGGAGAAAAGAGAGAGAGAGAGAGAGAGAGAGAGGGTATACAAGAACTAATGTAAAGGGTTGAATTATAGGGAAATCGCACAAGATGCTTCACAAGCTCTTGTGCATTGCACACACAGAAAGAGAGAGAGAGAGAGAGAGAGAGTACGTACACATTCATAGCTCAGGGATACAATGATGAAAGAGAGGAAAGCAAAACAAAATACTATGGCACAAGAATAGACACTGAGATTCATGCAAAGAAGGTAAATATGATTCAGTGGAATGGTTAGAAAAGCTGAGGGATGAAGCATGTGGAAAGAATAGAGACAAGAAAGAAAACATTACGATTTCATAATTTGGCCAAAGGAAATTCTTAAATTGCCTAGTTTAAACATCAACCAATTACTGACTCCCGTCCGTTAGAACATTCGTAACCAGGTACAGATCTCCAGCGGGCTTATTTTAATTTGGACGACGTCGTTAAGACTAACAGGGTCACCAGCAAGAAATCATGCTATAAAACCTGATAGGCAATTACATCTCGACCAGATGGGGATGAACTCATGGTTCTCTCTCTCTCTCTCTCTTTACTCCATGACATTCATTTCAAATGAATATGAGCATCATGTACTCTCAAAACTCTTCACCAACTCCGATACTACACTACTCCTACTCTGTTTTACTACACTCTATTGCTCAAAAACTTGCAAGTAGCTTTCTCCTCTCTCTCTATCTCCCTCTCTTACTCTTTCCCATCCATCCCTCTCTTTCCGACTGCATAATCTCTAATCTGCGGCAACTTATTCTCTTTCAGCAATATGCTTTACGATGACTGCCCCACCCTTTTGTACCACTCACTCCGTCAAATCAACATTCATTATTCCTATTAAGCTATCCATGTGTGTGTAGCCTTCCCCCTTTCCATCATAACTCTAGTGTACCTACAAAAACCATGGGAGAAAGAGAGAGAAAAAGGTATTAAGCTTAAAAAGTATAACCAAATATACACTCTTTCCATGTGAGTCAAAAACACATAATACATATTTCTCATTCTACAAATTATCCTTTCATTTCTTACCACCACTATAGGAATCCTACTTTTCTCCATCTACTCTGCTTAAGCACAAAATTCAAGGCTTGACTGAGTAAATTGGAGCTAGAGTATCCCATAACTTTATTACAATTATGTAATTCCAACTTTCAGCTAGCCGCCTCCAGTCTACATCTATATACTTATAAAATCCCCAAAAACCCCCTACCCCCCCAAAAAACATATACGTCTTTGTCCTTGTGGTCTACACAATGAATTCTTGTATAGACTTGCGATAGACTGAACACTGAGAGTTGACTGACTGACGAGGCAGAAATACACAGTCACAATAAAGGAAAATGTAAATTGAAGTGGACAAGGAACGACGACATCGAAATAATGACAAAAAGCCGTTCAAACTCAAAACCAAAGTAGAAAAAAATACCGTAAATTCAATATTTCAACCCAATCCTTTATCAAATACACCACTATATATAATAAATTTTCTATTTACTATTTTAAATAAATATGTAAACTTTCCCCTATACGGGGGTTCTCATGATAATTGAATTGAAGAGTGAGGAAAATATCTGGTTACTATACTGACAGGAGACGCCAAGTTTTAAATCTATAATTCACGGTATTCAAGTGTTTTCTTCCCTTTGATACCACTGTTCCACATCCACTATACTCTACACTGGTTACACTCAGCATTCACATATAGAGACTGAAAGGGAGATGGAGAGAGAGAGAGAGTTGACCACTGTACACAAGTCCGTGACTAGAATCATAGCGTTAGCTATTTGAAAGGTTGTATTTTCCTAGTTAATCCAAGCCGACAGACGATCGGTCTCTACATCAATTCTTCATTTAGTATAATTTGATGCGTTTCTAACATGTTTCTCATGTACTCAACTCTCTCTCTCCATCCTCAGTGTAGGTAACACACATACACACACATATGAAATGTAGCTGCCCACATTCTTCACTTCTACCCCTACCCCATTGTTCATACGTGCACAAAAGTATTTTCTTTGTGAAAGTACCCATCTGCTTCAAGAGCAACATCCGTCTTTCCTTGTTGCTAGCCATGATGTAATTCAATAATGCTCTCTCACACCAAAAAATAATTCAACCTAATGGTTAGTTCTGCCAAAAAAACATGATAAAATGTTGAGCTCTTCTCTTCGCACTCTCCTTGTTTGCAAAAAAAAAAGAGAAAGAGAGACCTACCATCTAAAGGACGTTTTTGTGTACAACTTGTTCACTTTCTCCTCTACCTTCTGTCCAATGTACGTATCGTATGAAACTGCTTATGCTTTTGCACATACACATGTGCTCATTGTGCTCGTGTATTAATATAATCCCTCATTGGATGCTTCCCTATAAATTACATTTTCGTCGTTTTACAAGATTTGCGTTTACGATATTTACACAACAGGCGTATACACACATCAGTGGTTAATTTTCAAGTAAAATGGTAAAACTTACTACTTGTGTCCGGCTTCGACTGACTATTAGGTGAAGTTGCCCAATTGACTTTCATTTCCTGTAAATTGAACACACAAAAAAAAACATTATTAGTGACTTCAAAAAATTATTTCATGCACCAAAATCTCTAACCATTATAATTTTCTTAGAAAATAATCTTATTTCAACTCAATTTCATCCTCATAATATATTAAACAGGATTATTATTAAAGAGATATAGAATCTCTATGAAAACTCAAAAAAAAAAACTAATTACGTATGACGGTATGAGAAACATTCAAATTCATTTTATGCTATTCATCATAAAATTAGTATAGAAAACCTTGCATAAATTTAAATACCAAAATGCAATGACAAAGTATGTATTATAGTACAAGAAACTTTTCTCTATATAAAATTTCACGTGTCAATGCCTTAATTTCTTGTACATCGATTTTAGATACAATATATGATAATTATATTATTATAACATGAAAATCACGGCCCTTTTTTAGCCTTTACACTTGTAGTCAAAATAAATTTTCAAAAGATAATTTATATACATGAAGAGAGAGAGAGAGAGAGAGAAGGAAGGGAGAAAGTAGAAATAGATATGAAATCTATTGAATGCATTGTGGTATAAAATGAGAAGGGAGACAGATCTCTAGATAATTCAGAGTTCATTTTCAGCTAATTTCCTTCACTCGATTTAATGAACATGGAACTAGTTTCAGTTATGAGGTAATAAATTTTAACCATTTTTTATAAAAAAAAAGAAAAAACGACTAAGACGGCAGCACACACATACAGAGAAACATACATAATTGGAACATTAACCATTGAAAATTTATGACCAGAGTCAACTGGCAGAAAGAGAAGAGTGGATGTGAGAAACAAGTCAGTGTCCTCTAAGCATAGTTCACTCAATACGATTATGCTGTACAACTAGTGAAGCCCTACAATATGCAGTAATTATAAAGTAGATAAGAGACTTTGTACTGGGTAGACTGATGGCTCCACTCATGATATGAAAAAGTGAGTTTTTCGGCCCGGCGACAAAAAAGCAAATAAAAATAAATAACAAAAGGGAAAGCCAAGATAGACTATACGCTCTTGTGTACCCCCAAAAATAAATTTCTTAAATCTCCGGGACACAATCTGAGAAAAACAGGAACCATCTAAAGTAGGGGGAAGAGAGAGAAAGAGAGAGAGAGAAAGAGTAAAAGAGCAATAGAAAGTAGGGAGAAGGACGAGACTCAAAAGAGCAGATAGCAAGAGTCTCTTCACGAAGAAGAAAAATAAATTCAGTTTCGCCTCTAATGGTTATCGAAACAATGCTGAAATTGCGCCAATGAGAATGGAGACTCGTCTCGCCCATCTGAGACACTATAGCGTCGCTCGCTCAACATAAAAAACGTTCCGGGAGCTCTCCGGGTGGCAAAGAAACGCAGCATTCCACTACTAGTATTGCTGTTCTCAAAATTTCTTCACTACCAACTTTCACTATCCTTTTTCTTTTTTCCCTCTACCTCCTCCAACTTCCCACCCACTCCTACAACTCTCTCTTTTTCTCTCTCCCACCCTCTCTATCTCTATAGCTACACAACTGTCCTATGTACTCTCCCTCCTGCATGTTCCTATACTTAACAAGACCATCCGCACTCTATGTGAAACAACTGTCTCTTCTCCTCTCTCTACTCTCCATTACCCAAACCGTCAAATACACATTCATTATATTCATTGCATCCCCGAGTAGAGAACACACTTTACTTACAATTTCGATTTTAATGCTAACATATAACTCTTGGGTATCAACCAACCACTGAAAATAGCTACTTTAATTAACAATTCTCCTCTCATACACCTATAAACATAACGTTTATGTATTCATAAAAGATCCACTTCAGTCAACCCAACATAACAAAGGACAAAAAAAATTCATTCTTTCAGCGCTATAATCGCTTTTTGAAATTTTTACGAGTTTATATAATTTTGAAATTCTTTTTTTTTGGAAAAAAAAAATCCTCCATCTCTCCCTTCATATTTCGCAACCCATTACCTATATACACACACCTCACATTTTTACCTGTCTCTCTCTCTCTCTTTGAACTTGTTGTGTTGAGTATACATGGAAGTGACAAAAAAAAATTTTCATCTTTTTTTTACTCTTTACAAGTTTTGAAAGACGTACAAATTTCACACTCAAGAAGGGTGAAAGTCAACTATGCAGAAAGAAATAACTTGACTTCAACTTATACTTTGGACACTTAGCTGCACATGTGAAAGGAGAGAGAGAGAAAGGAGAAAGCTAGTGGCGGTGGTAGAGAATGATACAGAAATTTGGGCCATACCCATGAGAAATAAACCGAAATATTCCTTTTTGCATGGAGGAGGAGGAGGAAAAGAACAAAAAGATATGAAGAGCATGCCGTGTATATTATTTTTCATCGTTAGCCTTTCACCAGATAAGCAACAACATTTTCTATGCTGGTTTCCCACTATACTAAACCTAGTATTATTGACTTCCTCGTGGTAACTCTGGCTTAGAAATAGTGAAGAGGGAGAAAGTGAGGATGGAGATCCTACCTATGTAAGAGAGAGAGAGAGAGGAGCATGAAGTCTATATAGCCCATGTGAAGTCCTAATGTAAAATTAAAAGGGCTCTAGAGTTGTTCTGACGTTAGTCAGATGTTTACATGGTACGGGGTTGAATTCAGGAAGAGAACCGCAAGCTCCAAGTAAGCCATCCCATTCTTTGCTTCAGAGGGCAACTGAGGAAATAATTCTCGTAACTCAAAAAATTGAATTGAATTTTGGATTCTCCATGTAATACGCGCGCTAAGCTCGAATACAGGAAAAGAGAGAGAAAGAGAAGAGAGCAAGAAGAAGAAGAACCAGGGAAGGCCCATGAAAATGTGTGTTAGCAGAAGGGAAAGTTGCGGAACTTGCCATCAAAATTCGCAGAGAATTTCTCAAAGGGTTTGTGAGACAAAGTTTGAAAGTTAGAGGAGGATGCTGAAAACCAGTTTCATTTCCTGCTTAAAAACACGCTATCAATATCAAATGAGGTTTGCCATCAAGTCTGCATTAGGGACATGGGAATACACATACATTTATTTTATTTATTATTTCGTCCCAAAATGATTTTTGAACTCCAACAGAGAGACGAGGGGCTTTCAATTCTCTAAAGCCTTACCCCCTTTCTCTGCATACAAGCAAACAAGGTTACCATATTTTTTGAACTAGACTCTAGCTTATGAAGTTTTACTTAGAATTTCAACATCATGACCAAATTCTTTTTTTTCTCTCTTTCTCTATCTCACTATCTCCCTCTTTTGCAACCTGAAAGATACAAAACTAAAATATCCGTTGAGAATACGCCTTGAAATCGTACATTTGGAATACCTACATTAAAATCATATGGCTTGTAGTGCTTGTACATGTGTTTTTTTCAACTAGTCTACATGTAGAACAAGCTCCCAGTGTGAATGTAAGTTTATAGACATGAATATAGATACTCATACTCAACATGAGATTCTTCATACGTACGTATACAATGTATACCATGGGAATCCAAGTTTACAATTGTGACTCTTCTGTCCGTTGCCATCAGATAGGCTCGTTATTTTATTTCATTCAATCAGGCAATGAACGCAAAATCGTTATTTTTATTTTCCTGTAGAGTATTATGTCTTCTTCTCTACAATCTCATGGGAGACTTCCATGACATTCCACCCAAGCAAAATGTCTCTACGACATGTTTAACACTCAAGGATGGAATGTTATTTCATCACTTGGATATCATCATAGCAAAAAGTTTCAAAAGAACTGAGTTTTCCAAAAAAAAAAAAAAAAAAAAAAAAAAAAAAAAAATCACATAAGAGAAAGAGAGATACACTTTCTCCCTCATTTTATTCAACTTTCAACATCCCTTAAAATTCTATTCCCAAAAATTTTGAGCCGTGTAGAGAAAGTGAAAAGAAATACATCACAAATCAATGCCCAACTCCTCTACAAAAAGGTAGATCACTGCTTTGGAAAGCTAATAGAGGACCCCTTTGATCTCTATTGTCCTTGTCCAAAAAGTCAGTTCAGGTTGTCAAGTATATAAATGAATGCTTCTCAAGTCAATGAAGGGAAGGATAAAAACAAAACCAACTCAGCAAATAATACTTGACGCTTGCACACAATGTATTTGATTTAAACAAAGGAACAACAAAGATTCAAAGGGAAAAAGGGCTTGAGGGGATGTGCCAGTTGCCACTACATTTATATATTACTCAATGCTTCACAGCGTACCAAATACATTCCCCACAATTAGATTCACTGCTTTGTTAGATCTTACTATAATGTAACAAGTGTAAGGTGAACTATTACAAATTAGAAAATTTATTTATTTTACACTTTCCATAATCTTCTATTATAAATAATAATTTAATTATTATGCCATTTTCTACAAACTTTTAGAACCAACCATTTTCATGTTTATTTTTCTTCCATTCATCTACAAATCGTGCATACATACAACTTTCTAACCTTTTGCACTGTATGAAATCTACAAGAATCTTGTTTCTTCAAAAACCAATTTGAGCTCTACACATTTAACTACTTTCACTTGCCGATCTATAGTTCCTTGTAGACGGTATCAACCGCAACAATTGTAAAATAGCACTACAACAACTACAATTAAAAAAACATTACTTATAGAAAATAAATATAAAATATAGTTAACAACTCGGTACTTTGCTATTAATGAAAATTGAAGATTAAATACATTGCCGAACCGACATTATGTGTCTCTAGTTTCCGTTTACACAAATCATTACATTGTTCTTTACTAAAAACTAGTATAGTACCTTATTTTAATCACTAGCAACATATCTTTTAGTTCAGATTAGAATTTAACCTTGAAGCTAGATTTCTGAACGTATATGTATATATTTAAGGACAAGTTTTAATATACGAGTACTTTAAAATTATGAAAATATTATATAATAATATACATATAACATGTAACATGTAATATTTTAAAAGGTTCGTTTGTATCGTATCGTATCTTATACCAATTTATGCTGAGGGACATGGAAGTGTAAACAATCATGTTGTAGCTTTCTCATAGGAATTTTTTTAAGAGAAATATGTGTTCCTACTCTTCAGTATGTACTTGGATGTTTGTTCTTGATAGAAGTAATTAAATTCTTATAAAACTTTCACCTGGCGGCTATCTCTTCTTCCCTGCTTTAATTTCAGACTATGAGTGGATCATAGAACAAAAATTTCATTCATGCAATCTCATACATGCCTCCAAGGCCCTCACTGACAACTACTCTCTCCTAGTCAAGCTTCTATGAACAAACGAGTTAGACAATACTGTCTCCTAGTCAAGTCTAATATCAAGAAAAAGAGTCTCTCTCTCTAGTTCTCACAACAATGGCTCCCCCCTCTAGTAATGGTTGAGATACGTAATTGAAATAATTTTATCCATCTCATTGGCAACCCAAACTCAAAATGTAACATAAGAGTGCTCACACAAGCGTTCACATTTTAAATTATTATCATAATCATATTTATGCACAAGTGAAAATTGCTACGAGTTGTTCACAAGATATCATTTCATTGAAAATAATACGTCAACTGACTCTCATTCCCATTTTACCCCCCCCCCCCCACCCCTCCCCTCTACATTGCTCAATTTCTAAAAATGGACCTAGCATGTAACTTAATTGAATACAACTGTTCTTATTCTCATACAAGACATACCTGGAGGTCCAGTTTATACACATCAATATAACAAGAAACAAGGACAGCGTTGAAAGCTTTCACATTAAATTCCTTTCACATTATTCAGGAGGAACAGCAAAGAACAACAACAAATAAAGAGTGTACCTTTTCTCTCTATATATAAAATTCTCTAGAAATACTTTTGTTTTAAAAGTTCACTCAAATAACAGGTCAAAAGACAACCACATCAACTATACTAACTACAAAACACAAACATAGACAGACACACATTCACTCCCCAAAAAAACTATAAACTTTCTCTATTTTCTCTCTCTCTAGTAAATACAGAGGAGATGTTCAGAGATAGCACAAAACTATGAATGAGTACAAGAGAAGAATACATTATTCTGTACTGTAAAAATCGCATAAATAACAGTGGTGGAATGTACTGAGAAAGTGGATATTTCAAACCCATGTGTACCATGGTGAAAGAATGTTGTGAACACGGCAAAATAGAGAAAGTGGAATCTTAGCACTTGTGCAAAGAAATAGAAAGGCAGGCAAAAAGCTTCAATGTTTGTCCACAATTGATCAAGTATATATATATATATATACATGTACACACACACACACATGACTTCAACTTATACAAGTCAAGATAATGATGTACAAAGTACACTTGTGTGTTTATAAGGAAGAGGAGACAGTATGAGTCAGACAGAGCATCCAACAAAACACAAGATGGGAAGAGAGATGAAACAAGTCAACCAAGAAAAAAGACGTTACTCCTTCACTTCGTGTAGCCAGTAAAGTAAGTAGCAAGCAAATAGAAACATGACGTAAAATGAGTCACATTTTGGATATCGACGCGGCCAAGCAAGTAATGGAATCTGATGCGAATATTTCTTTCTCATTCTTCCGATTTCCTCTCTCTAGTCTTTCTCTTCAAAATAGTTGCAATAAACTCCTTTTCAATGCTACAAAAACTTTTAACTCTACCCCCACTGTCTCTCTTTCTCTTTTTTTCTCTCTCTACTGCCACATAAGTTTAGACACGACCATGAGCTCATTTCCCTTTCACAATCTTTCACTTAACGCTCTTTCACACCAGCCTCAAGCGCCGGTATTTTTGTATAAAGAAAAAAAAAGTACACACATCATGTTTAGCATTAGAGTAGTTGACAAAATTCCATTTGTATCATCTTTTTCCCCATCCTTCCTCTTCCTCTCTCTCTCTCCTTCATCCTATCCTACTTTTTGAAATAACAACAAACTATGTACTTTACTACACGTCAATCTACTCTAAATTCAAGACGTTAATTTCAAAAAAAAGAAAAACTATTACAGTCTACCTTTTTTTTAACCAACAAGAACTGATGAAAATAACTGGGCTTAGATAGTAACCGTTATTTTCTTGTGAGCTTTTGAGGATGTAGAAAATTGAAACTAATAATGTGCTACTTGTGATGTTATTTATGGCACTTGCTATTATGGCACTATTAAACTGGTAAGGAAAACTTCATAAATCGAAAGATATACTCCTTCATTTCCTTGTGTGTGTGTGTGTGTGCGCTTTACCTTACCTTTACCATGAAATAATGGAGAACTTAAGCAACCATGGTGAAATACTAGTAAAATAATGGTCTGGTAGGAGAGGTGAGCATGAAGTACAAACAACCACTGTAACTTTCCCTAATATAAAGTCCAACGGTGGTCATCATTCTTCATTTTCATCTCACATTTTTTAGGGAAAAACTTTCTAGCTTTTAGGTCTCCTAAGAATAAACTTCTATTAAGAAATAAGAGACTTGCCACTAAATTAAATTTTACCCTCTATTCTGTAACATTTTCATTGACATGACTTTCTAACGGTATCCCAACGGTAATGCTCTCTCTCTCCAAAGTGAGTAAAGAGTTTGTCTTTTCTTAACAACGATTACAGCTCAAAAAAAATTCCATCGTCATTTTTCATTTTCTAGGACAATTTTTTTTTTCTTATAATATAAAACATACATGTACAACTTTTAAAAAAATAATGTCACTCCTTCATCATATTACATTATATGTTCTCACAAACTCAATTCCTAAATCATACCCTCCCTTACACTTCAATCTAACATGTAATCTATAATAAATGAGTATAAAATTTTTGACAATTTAAAACCCACAAATTTTTTTTATATATTTAAGAGGACCATAGTGACTTTTCCTAACCTTAATTTTCTTACCACCCCCTTTCAATTACTGTCGTGTGTATTCCAGTTGAGAGAATATAACATGTACGAGTACATTACATATAGAGGAAAGTACACCTGTATGCATCAACTAAAAGAGAATAAATTTACTTTAAGGAACAGCACGTAATTAAGAGTGACTGTAGGAAGGGTGTGAAGCAAATATTTTCTCACAAGTTTCCTCCCCACATTGAAATCACATTTTGGTACATTAATTGAAGAAAAGAAATGTGGTGATTCATCACCACCACATCTATATAAATCTCTAGAGAGAAATCTTGAACTATGTTCACTTCATGAAGAAAGACAAGTGGAGGCAAAATGATGCACTCAATCGTAAAAACAAACGGCTTCACTTGATTCTACCACAACATTGTGTTTCATTAAATACTCTTCAAAGTAGAATTAAACTTGTGCAATTTATTTTACCCAAAACGACATTACAACATTTTAAATCGTCTTTCTAGTACGTACGACCTTCATTTTTCTTTTCCTAAATCAATAAAATTAACTACTTCATTTTCATATAATAATTAACTATGATTAAATAACTAAAACAATCATACTTCACTCTCCTAAAATTTAATTCTTTACAATTAATTCTTTAAAAGAATAAAGTTAAAAGAATACTTTTAACTGATAAAGTGAACACAATAAAAATAATATCATCTTTCATAGTAGATAATTATCCCACAAATTTTTTATCTACAAAAAAAAATACATTTTGTCGACTCGAGTTTTCTCCTCCCCCAAAAAAATCATCTAAAAAAAAGAGTCTGAAAATTTTCAACGTAGCTAATGTACTGTAGAAATAAAATAGTTTACACTGTCTAGGGTCTAGGGGAAAGAAGCTGCAGCAAAGAAGAAAAAAAAATTAATTTTTACAGAGCTTAAAGACTCTCTTTGAAATTTACATAAGAAACATATAAAGCTTCTCTATTTTTTTTTTTAAAAAAAAAGACTACTCCTTTGCCGCCTTGCGATTAATGTTTCCAAGTGGTGAGCATGGGGCCCTCATATACAAAAAGCTCTGCAGTCGTGCGAGTTCTCTTTCCTCAAAGAAAAAGCACATTCCAAAAGCCTGTACAACACACACACAATGTATAAAAAAAGAGTCTTCAAATATGAAAAGGGAAAATCGTAAGAATTTCACGCCTTGCTGGAATGGTGAAAATTTCATGTACCTAGCGATTCATGGCTTTTACCTTTTGTAACAAAAGTTGCATGTATTTAAGTTTTCTCTCTTATAATCTTAAACTTCTTTCTCTAATTCCAACGTTTCTTTGTTCCTCATACAAGACTATATAACAAGACATAAAAAACATCTATAAAACAATTTTCTAAGAAGTAACTTCATGTAGAATAAATGCATGTGTGTGTACGTACAAAACTATTCAATGTGAAATAGTACACACAGTGGTACATGCTAAATGTTCGTACATATATCATACAAGTGACTTATTTACCCAGAATGTACTCAAAAGTAAAATTTAATTTATTAGGTAACAATATGGAAAATGTTAACTTTTTTGACATATCATTATACTATACATACACCCCTACTTTTTCACAAACACATACTGAAATGACTAAAATCCTCGTTTGCTCACAACATAACATAATATATATATATATATATATATGTCTCAAATCCTTTAGATATTTGTTTTTACTTCTTTGCATATCAAGTTTAGCAAAAAAAAAAAAATCTTTCATAAAATTTTACACACCAAAGCATGCATCGTTTCAGAGTTAAACTCGCGTAACAATGTTGACAGACTGAGCCATCATTTGAATGGTGAGTTTCCTCATAAAAATTGCTGGATAATCCCTATGTATTGTATTCTACAGCAAAAAAAAGAACATACGTACATAATGGAATTAATGGCGTTAGACTTTAGTGAAGCAAAAAAAAAGAAAAAGAGGAAGCTAGAAAAGTTGTTGGAATAATGACAAAAAAAGAGAATGCTAGGATCAAACCAGAAAATATATTATATAAAGATCAAAGAGCCATATTGTAATATTAGATGAAAGAAAGTAAAGATGTTGAGAAAGACTTCATAAGCAGATATGAGAGAGAGAGAGGGGAAAGCGAGAGAGAGAGAGAGTTTTGAAACGAGTACGTACACCTCATTATGCAGAGCGGAGACAGAGAGACAGAGAAAAGAAGTAGAGTACAGGTTATGAGAAAAGCGTACAGTGGTGGTAGACACGAGTGTTGAGTGAGTTGACAAGGAACATAAATTCATAAGAATATTAACATTCATGAACTTCCAGCTTGATTTATGCAAATCTACGGTAGTGGCATAAATACGTAATTCTACCAACGAAACAGAAAACGGTGTGTGATCCAGAAACAGTAAGAGGGAAGAAGATAAGATTTAATCTTGGGATAAACATCCTCCCTCCAATGTTGCTACCTCAATACAATTCTCTACAAAACGACAACCAAGAGCATGACAATAACACTGAACTTCATCATAGAAAATGAAAACAATGTTCAAAACAACTCAAAATGAATATATACATAAGTACAATGTACAAAATTAAAAGGGGAGGGAAAAAAGAAAAGAGAAAAAAAAATTAACGTGGGGTCTCCACAGATTATTATGTCTAATGTTCATAGAAAGAGGGAGAGAGATGAGAAAGAAAAGTTGATAGTTCATACATCTTGTGGCGGTAGAATTTTAGGCCAAAAGAATACCCAATGTTCATCAGGTGGTGCCTGCCTGCTGTTTGAAATAGAAAAAGACTCCTACGGCAAGTGGTGAGAAAATCAAGAACCAGAAGCCCACATTCTATACAGAGAAGGTTGTCAACATCTTGATAGGTAGTCCCAAATTGGGACTCCAATGGAGACCTCCGTCCCCTCAAGTAATCTGAGAGCTTTCAGCTTTTGTACCAGACTGCTACTACCAGCATATGAATATTCTTACAGAGCATACTTCTTCCTCACATGGAAATTTTTGGGGTGAATATGTAATTTTAACGGGGAACCTAAGTCGACTTTGTTCAAAATATGAGAGAGAGACTGCTGACTACGCGGCTTTTACCCTCTTTCTCTCTCTCTCGCTCAATACAAATGGACCTCGTCTACCAGTATCCATCACAACACAGACACACACACACAAGTACATACATATAATGTTCAACTGTACGTTGTCATCTGCTTTACCCAAATAATTTCCCTAATTCCTCATGCTACATATTAACTAAAAACCTAACAAAATCCTGAAAATTTTACTTAATGTAGTAATGCTATGATGAAAACATCAAAGCCCCCTTCTAAAATATTATACAATTCTATATATATGTTTAACGAATAGAATGCGGCAAAGAAAAACTAAAAATATGGTCGTACATATTCACAACTTTTTGTAAATTGTTAACTCGTACATAAAAGCTTTTGAAAGATTTCTACCCCTTTTTTACCCATATAAATCTAGTACTTACATAATATATATAAAATCGACTTTTCACAACAAAAAAAAAAGAGAAAGAAAGACTTTCACCAGAAAAAAAACGTGACTGAAAGCGCACCATGCGGAAAGTACTCTACAACATTCTCCCCTTATGGATTGGTTGATGACTTATTACAATTGCAAAATCATGATCCGGAACTGTTAAACTTAAGATAATCAAGTTCTCTGTTTGGATTTGAACGTAAAATATTGTTTAAGAAAATCCCAAAATTCAAAACAACCAACAACAAAAGAGTTGAGCAGTAAAAAGCTATTCATCACGCGATATTCGATTTGAGAAATGAACTTATGGTAATTAAGATTACCAAGAACACAAAAACGAGAACGCTATATTTACTGACGAATTTTATACAACTTTTTATGCCTCCTATGTATTATATATATATATTAAAAAATATTATACAATGTATAAGTAAATATAAAGCTTTCCTTATTCCCCACCTTTTGCTTTTTTAATTGGGATTCGTACCCTATAATCCTTTACTATGCATTACAATATATACTTTATATATTTTTACTTACATGTATAAATAGGTTTCCTTCCCTCAAGTTAAAATTAGATAGAGAGAGAGACAATATTGCACGCGTCAGTTGTATAGCAAATTCATATAGTCTATAAGACGGATCAGATCGTCTTCTCCTATGCGGTTCCATACTTACTAACATTTCGTGTTAGTAAATCTCTTTAACCCTTATCCGAATAACGGGTAGAAGAAACATGATCCCAAAATCCAAGCCGATGACAAAGCCTTAATCCTTACGATACTCTTTATACATATATATATTGGAATTTAGTAAAACGTAATGTGACTTCCTCACATGAAGGCATCCAGTAACCACTATCCATTTAAAGTGGGTGAGCACTGCACAAAGTGATAACTTACTTTCTCCCATCCTTCACAAAACCCATCCTTCACTGAAAACCTTACGGATTTGACATTGCATGAGCCCTTCTTCTCTCTTTTTTACACTGTACGATCCCTCAAAAAAAAGAGAGAAAGTAAAGAAAGAGAGACGACGAAAAAAAAGAAGGACAAGAAAGAGCCAACATAGTAGTGAACAGAGTTCTCCAATAATTTCATTCCATTCTTCTTTCCATCCTCTTTTTTATTTATATTTGTCATACCACAACAACACATGGACCCATCCACATAGATTTTATGTTGTGAAGAGGGGGGTCTCTCTCTCTCTCTTGCGTCACTGTCTTACTCACTTAAGTATTAAAGTAAATCTTAGGTAGAAGTAAAGCCAAATTCAATGGATGAAAGAAATAGCTTACAACATATCGACCATCGACTGAGTAGCCACCGTTAACTCTTAACCCGGAAGGCACACCTTTACGTCCTTGTAAAATAGGAGCATATGGTACTCCTTCGAAGACTAGCAAAGTCTTTTCTCTCTTGAAGGTCTACAAAGACTTGCCAAACGAAAAAGGTAGGATTTGAAAAGGAGGAAGAAGACAACTATTACTTCTTCTACCAATATACAAGCAAAACCAAGACCAGAGGGTGTAAATTTTTAATGAACTCTTGTTCTAAGGCTCATTTTGGAGGTAGAGTAAACTACGTTGCAATGATTTTCTCCTTCCTTCAAACTCTCTAGACCCTCAGTAGCATGCTTTAGAAATCTAGCAACAACAGCTAGTCTTACAACTTCGTTGATGGCAACATTTTTTTCCCTCCTCTCTTTCTCTCTCCCTTTCTCTTCTTCTTCTTTTTCCAACTCGAGCTTTTTAGATTCTAGGGAGATTTCAAATGGTTCAACTTGTGTCGCAGTCTCTCTTGGGATTCAAATGCAAAAATGCATGCCTTGTGACGACAGTCACTTACTGCTCTTTCTGAGCTACTCTATGTCAATACGTTGGTATTATCGTTCTCTCTCTCTCTTCTATCTCGACATTGTCTCTTTTCTCTATACAAAACTACTGAAAGGAATTCACTATGGTTTTATTTTCTACTGCGTCAATTTGCTATCTTTCTCTCTCTTTCTTCCTTTCTCTCTGTCACATGTACTCATCTACAGCTACTCCATCTGCGTTTAATTTAAATCATCAAACGATGTTACTACATCATCTCAATGTACGCAATCTACAGTTGGAAAGTGTGTAACATAGAAAGAGAAAGTAAGAGAAAGAGAGAAAAAAAGGAATCCACTCCACGTATAGCGAGCACTTTATTTCAACATGAACTTGCTTGATAACTAAAAAGTCTTGTAACATCTAGATGAAATGCCTTTGAAACATGACATGTACTATGAATTTCATGGCAATTCAAGTAGTCAAGTAGTATAGATACAATAATACATATATACATAATTTTAAGACAGAAATGGATTGACGGTGCATTCGACAAATTGTTGCGTCTTTCTCTCCCTCTCTCTTCAAAATCCACCATCTCAAAGAAACTATAACTGACATCAGCATTTTTTACATTATACTAGTAAGAAGACATATACAGTGCTTTCCTGTTAGTCACCGTTTCCATCGGTACAACAAAGAAAATGACAAAGTCACTTCTACTACACATGTAAGTTGTACATGTGTACACCTATATCCACACATAGACATACATAGTTCCAACAAAAACTTTCATGTTTCAAGAAAAAGTCAGAATACCAAAAAAGGGAGTGAAAGGATGAAGAATATTTATAATATACACCATCTCGTAATACAGGGAAAAAGGAGAAAACTTAAACTGACGACTTGAATATCGAGGCAAAGAAATGTAGTAAAGATTACGCGTAATAATGACAGGGATATGAAAGTGAGAGTTTTCATCGTTGAGAAAAGTAATGAAACAGGATATGAGAACAACCAAGATACGATTACTAAAGCGAAAAGACAAAGAAGGAAGGCCCAAGTGTGATATTTCGATAAACAAAAGATTATTTTACATCATTAAAACAAAGTGGAGCAGTCTCGAGCTAATTACTCGTGAAAAAGATCAGGCGACAATCTCATAATTATGTGAGCCTTTTGTTGTACCCCGACATTAATTTTACAACTAACCTTGCAGCCACCCCCCTCATCATCTATTTTATAAGAAAACTTTGCTTTTTTGTTCTCAACTATATCAACAAGAAGAAAAAAATACTATGCATAGTATATAAAAAAAAAGAGAGAGAATATATATCATGAGCAATGTATTTGGCTTTCTTTCAACCCTTTTCTTTTGTATCGATTTCTCTTCACCCTTTTTTTCCTCTTTCTTTCAGAAATAATGTTTTATTTACTTGAGAAAATTGGGAAACAATTTCTAAATTACTAGAATTCTTGTAAATTTTCTCCACTTTCTCCAAAAAATCATCATGCGGGTTTCCCCTAACTAACTACTCACAAATATAATAGACTTGTTTTCTCCTCATTATATATACACAGTACATACAAACTGTATATTCCAAAACATTTCCGTATAATATCATCTTCAGAATCAATTCAATTTTAAAAAATGCGTCGTCAAAGCTGCACGACATACTAAAAGAAAAGAGATTCCTCCTCCCAAAAAAATTCTCTCTTTAATTTATTGTCATTATGCAACGTTATTATATTGAAGCTGAATGTGCTAGAAAAAACACTCTTGGATTACACGATTTACTGAATTGCAAAACATGAACTTGCTTGTGCCAGTTTCGCTGACACAAGAACTCATCTAATTTTTTTCAACAAAGTGCACAACATTTTCATACACTGCATGTATATCGGATTTCGACCGTGTCACACTATAGGAACAGTCGACTTAGACAAATCCTTGAGACACCTCATTCCGTCAGGCTTTTCTCGCTCTCTTCGTCCGAATCTCATTTTTCTTCCGTCTCTTGCATTCTTTGCTTTTGGACAAAACCCTACTCAATATTCCAAGATCGTTTACCCAAATCAGTCAGTTAGACTCAAAAGTCTGCATTCTAAATAAATCTTTCTAAGTGTGTGGCAACTAGATACTTGTGAAGGATCTAGCCACTTTCCTATACACGCCTACAAAGTACTTTTCTACCTGTCTCACACACAAAAAAAACTACATACAAATAATATTAAAAGCATATTTTATTCAAAGCTGAACTTTAGCGTAAACAAATTGTATGTTGATCCATCTCTTTCCGTAATACTAGGCATCTCTTCATGTCTCTCCCCTTTAGAGTTTGACAAGATTTCATAAGAGATTCTCTTGACACACACCCAAAAAAAAATATCAAAAAAAGTTAAAACACAAAAATATAAAAAAATATATATTTCTTTAAAAAAAATTTCTACAGTAAAAAAAATAGATTCAATCTAGCATCCACGTCTTTAGGACTAAAACTCAAAAAAATAAAATTTTAAAAGAAGAGAAGGGGGGAGGGAAAAAAGATCAAGAACTCGATAAATTATGACTGTCCATAAGTAACTAAAGAGGGAATGAAAGTGAATAAGTAATTAGATCTTGCAAGCCATTCAAGACTCTTCTCGTTGATTCAAGACGAGTCTCAAAGTCGAGGAGTTGAAATAAGATTACTACTACGCTTCATCTCAGTGACTCAAAGCCTCTAAGACTTTTAAGTACAATCTCATCAGATGCTACACACACACACACATATCATACAGATGGTTATGGTTATATGAGTACATATATCAAAGAACCAAACATAAAATAATTTTATTCATAAGAGTTGACACAAAAGAAGAAGAAAAAGAAGGGGAGCATGACTCTATCAAAAATGAATTGATTTAACAAGTGACTAAAACAGCATATATTAGTAAATGTACGCAAAAGAATCAATTGCTTTAACCCCTTTAACATTACTTCCACTACAATTACCTTAAAACAGAACCCCCCAAACTCTTTAAAGTGAAACCCATTTTATCTCTTGAATGTTCCTCACCAATGTCTTTTTGAAACCCATTTACTATTATTTTTTAAAGATCGATTTGAATGAAAAAATGATTTTAATCCAAATATTGGCTTTGGAATATAACTGCTTGGAACGTCGAATAGTTCACAATACAGTTATCTTTGATGTCAAGTCAACTGTGAAAACGAAACCAAGAAGAGGTCGAGAAAAGAAATATTTTTTCAATAAACGAATACACCCCGTGGATCCTTTCCCTGTTTCTACGAGACAGCGTTTTCCATCTTCCTTATTCCTCCTTCTCCTTTCAAAACTTACCCTTTTTCGAGCCTTTCCTAGACGCATTACTTTAACCATATATTTCACTTCCCTTATTCTTTTAGCCCATACACCAAAAAAAGAAGAGAGAGAGAGACAAAATAGACGCTCCAAGCTACTAGTAACATCCAACTTTTATACATACAATGTACATACCAACACTTTTATATCTGACACAACTTTATATCATTCCACTCCCCTCTCTCTCTCTCTCTCTCTCCAACTAGATCTATGCCTACCAAACTCAATTGACTCTATTTTCAAATATTTTTCCATTTTATAGAATACAGGGCATCATGAAAAAAAAACAACAGGAAGACAGTCTAAACTCACAATTTAACTTTTAATAACTTTATCCTCCATTGCTAAAACTTAAACCAAATTATAATTAACAATATTTACAAAATACAGGCTACAGTACACAAACACAAAAATTTAAATGATAAATACAATTGTGTGATTATTAGTCATGAAATTGTTGATCATAAAAAATAAGTATCATACTCATAATATAGTATAATATACTTTAGACTTTTAGATGAACAACATTATTTATATTTCTCTTTGAATATTTGACACAAATATCCCATATAAACTGTAATAGCAAAAAACATTTTCACACAACATGAGAGAGAGAGAGAGAAAAGAAAAACCCAAATACTGAGGAGGGAGAGCGAGAGAGAAAAAAAATTAAATGCCAGTCTTTAGTGCTCATATTACGAGAAAGTAAATCTAATATTTCCTCCGCTTAATGTACACCAAACTAAGTATCGGCACACTTATCGTTAGCTTTAAAATGTTAACCCAACTTGTAGATAGGTAGATGGATAGAACATGCAAATGAGTGGATCTGTATGGTTTTTGGACGCTAATCCTATTCATTGAAGCTTGGAAGATATGCAAACGAAGGAGTCCGGAAAGGAATATTTTCCTTTTAATTATTAGACAACTCTTTCTCTCTCTCTCTCTCTCTTTCTCTTTTGGTCGTCTCATATGCGTACAAAGCACAGTCGCGCTACTCTTTCTTTCTCCTAACCACTTCTTTCCTTCTTTCTTTCTTTATGAGAAGGGCAGAAGGACAATGCGTCTATGCACTTTTCCTCTTCTAATACACATACGAAAGTTTTCCCATTATGCTAATCAAGACTAAGAGAAAGCGAAACAGTGGAAAAGGCTCATACAGAAAATCTGCTTTCTTTTTTTAGGTGCCCCATGTCTCCCATTTATGCATATACCAACATTACGTTCGAGGATTTCGGAATCATGACTTGCAATCCCACCACACATACCCATTCCATCGAATTTTCTCTCTCTGACTCCTTCTCATGGCACTCCATCATACAACTATACGAATATATATCTATTATACACTATACTCACGTACGGTGCACCACGTATGCCCTTTTTTTACAGAGACTTTCTATTACTTTTTTTACCCCCAGACAGCTTACGAGAGTTCACTCTTTCTCTTTCTCTCTCTCTCTCTCTCATTCTTTTTTGTATCTAGACTTTTTTTTCCTATTTGTATTTTTTTTCTCTCTCCAACAAAGATTACATATAATACTTTTCGACTACTGCCGCTCTCTCTACATAATCCTCCACACTATCAAACTTCTCCTGTCAAAAACATGCAGCTAATCATTTTGTATAGTCTCTCATGATTTATTCAACCATTGGTTTCAAAAACTTAAATATAGTCTTCTCAAGCTTTCTACACCTGCGATTAATAGCTAACTAGTCATAGTATAACTATACATAGATGATAACTCTTATAACTATACACCAATGAAAACAACTTCACATAAATTACTTACATGACGCTACCATGAACAATGTTACTTTTTTTTCTTCTTCATCTTAAATTTACATGGCTACTATACAAAACAGTAATTAAATACAAGTATATTAACAATGAGTGTTATAAATTTCAAAAAAAAAATAATAATTTTTTTCCATCATATAAGATATCTGTATATATAGCTGTCACTTTGTATTATGTGATTACTTTTTCATAATGTGCCTCTTTTCAACTTTCAAGGCACAAAGTCTTGAACAACTAAGTTAAATGAATTCTTAAATATGAGTGGGTGTAATTTTCAAAGGGTAATAAATTCTACAAGTTATATAACAGCCCATGGACCATGTGTACATGGAATTGAAGAATACAATACATATTGAGAAATAATTAGTCTACTTCACTCTACAACAAAAATAACAACCAATAATAAAGACAAGTTTCATTGATACTTTTTATGCACATCATGAAATATACAACAGAAAATGGGTATTATCGTCCTGACAAGAATTTTAAATTGAGAGCAAAAGGAGAGAGAGAGTGTGTGTTCATGGATCGATACATGTTTAACTATTCAAAGGGACAGTATAGTGACAAACTCTAAAGCGGACGGAAGCACTTTATGAGTCTCTACTTTTTTTTCTCTCTGTCCCCCCACTGTCCCGCCTTTCAAAGATTCTTTTATAAAAAAAAAAGTTTTCTACGTGTTTCCAGAGCCTAAGGTGTAAACATTTCCATGTCAAAAAAAGAGTAAAAGATAGCAATTCTTTACTCAAAAATTTTGTTCAATCAATTCTAAAACATGACAAAAGAAACACTGGTAGTACTTTATTCTGATTCTATAAGTACACACTGTGTACTGTACAACGCCCACACCCCACGAATATAAACTTTGTGTGTCATTAAATATAATACCAAAAGAGACGGGGGAAAAAATGAGAAAAAGACTGTTGACCACAAAAAATAGTAAGCAAGAATCTCCATGGAGCGGAATGAAAATTAAGAGAGAGAGAGAGGAGGAGAAAAAGAGAGAGAGAGAGACTCTAAGGAAAATAATTTTTGGTTTCATCTTTCATACCAAAAATTCTGTGCTTCAAGGGATGCTACATTGCTGTATTGTATTAAAGTGACGCCGAAGCGGGCGTCCATTCATCCCACTACTCATAAAGAGGAATGACAAAGGCAGGCAATAAGACGATATCATCTAAACCTGGAATGGAACGAAAAAATTACATTCGCGGTTTGCGTCTTTTACTCTGTATCGAACTGGGCTTCAAGAACCAAGCACGTCCTCATACTGCATATACAACAAGACAAGGCAGAGCAGAAAATGCATTTGATTCAAAAGCCCCAAAAGAGCTTCCCCGAACTAAGGAACGAGATATGTAATGCGTTTCTGCTTAAATGGACCAAATCCTGAGACGCTCGGGGATCTGTAGCGACCGCACTCGACTGAAAATTCTGAAATAAAACACCAGACGGCTTACTCTTCCTATCTCGAGTTGGCCGCACTGTACTTTTAAAGAATTTCGCAGCTGCAGTCCCAACAAAAGCATGACTTTCTCTTTTCCTGCTACTTAACTATTTCAGCTTTTTGCTCATCCAAAGTTAAACGAGTCCCTCATAAAGTTAAACCATTTATACAAAAATTGCAAACTGTTCACAATTTTTTTTTTTGAGGCTAAAGGAAGAAAAAAAATACAACTACAGTTGTGAGCAGAATTATTCATATCGTACTACTCAAAAAAAAACAAACTTTAACCCAAACTTTTTTTTTTCTTCAAACCCTATAAATATTTTTGATATACTATAAAAATGAAATTTGTGACAATGTAATTTTCTTGACTCATAATATAATTATATCATGGAAATTACAAGCTTACAAAAAGTTATAAATAAATTAGTAGAAATAATATAGAAAATTTTCTTTAAAATTATGCATACAAAAAAAGATAAACTGCATTTTTCTTTATCAAAAACCAAAATCCACATCGTAAATTATTTTGTAGATAAAAGTCAAGTTAGATTTCTCTCTAAAAAAATATATACAATGTAAATTGACATCATGAGTCTTCACTGGAATGAATAAAATTCTCACATTTTTTTTTGTACAAAAATCCATCAAAGACTCACCATTCAAGTAAAAGTCTAGTAGTGTAAATATTACAACAGTATGAATTATATTGCTTTCATTTTTCACGTGGAAAAATAATATTTTCCCCAAACTGTATGAATAATTTCATCAACATAAATTTTCTACCTAGGTCTAACTAATTTATTAATAACGTTGGTTAGAGTCGTAATTTGAACAAAACAATTGCATAAAAGTCAATTAAAATGGTTACCCATTTTCTCGTTTATAGTATGTTGAAAATATCTGTTGGTTTTGTACAAATCTCAAAGTTAAAGTTTTACCCCCATAGTTCGTTCTATATGACTAATTCTGCTTGCAACTGTAATTCTCGACAAGGTTTCTAATAACAATTTGAGAATCCTCACTGCCGCATGGGACTTTTTATATCAGCACTTAATGGCAAAATTATGCAGTTCATTAAGACGCTGAGCCTTCACTTTACATTTTCTCCTTTTGACCTCTCCGCACATAAAGGCAAGTTTCATCACATAATTCTAAAATAAAATCGCTATAGCTAAATAATGCTTGTGGGCTCCAAAAGGGAGAACGAGAAAGAGAGAGAGGGAGAGTGAGCGAGAGAAAGAGAAAGATAGCAAACGACGGAGCTCACCCTCCCACTGTAATAAGTACGAATCATGGAGACTACACTGCAATACCACACTACGTGTGTACTACAGACAGTAATGCCAAATAGTCGGCAAATGTTCACAATTCCAACTCAACAAAAACTCTCTCTCCAAAGTATCAGATGGGGATAGCGGGTTCCCATGTACACTGAAAAAAACAAGCATTAAAATTGACAAATCTACTAGAAACACAAGAACGTTGAAATATTACACGAAAGATACTAAAGACAAATTTATAAAGAGAGGAATCACGCAAGATCAAATTCCTGCCAATAAGATAAAAAAACAGAACAAAAGAAGCACAACAACTGTTTCACAAAAATTAGTTTACAACCTACTCGATCCTTTTATTCTTTTGAACTTTGTACAGTACAGTACAACAAACTGTATAAATATCATATATCTACACTATACATACAGGTAACTACATGTACAAAAAAAATTGAACATCTACCTAGCTGAGCCGAGAACAAAAAAAATTTATTATTAATACATTTACAAGTGTAAAAAGAGTAATATAGTATATTTTCCATTTCCAAGACTTTCTCACAAAACTCTTTTTTGGAGGAGACCAACATAAACTATCCAATTATGGCTACCACAAAATTGTGAGATTGACAAGAAAAATTTCATTTTCTTTCTCAAAGTAAAACAATAATGCTTACGAGTGGATGAGGAGAGGAGAGGAATATATATATAGACATCATGCAATATTAAATTCTACAGCTCTTCACCCTCTATATCATAAGCGTATCAATTTTGATTGGATCAACGCATAATATTCATGACATGATACGTATGTCACAGAATCAGTAGTTTCCCTACATGAGCAAAAATATATATATATATATTCTGAAACAAGTATTACAAGAAGAGTATATAAAACAAAAACATATATACCTATACATTCTTCATGCAACTCCACCTACACCCAAGAGTGCAATTTGATACTAAAACGTCAACGTAACACGAGAGCCAATATTACTACTACCAGAAACTACAAAGAGAGAGAGAGAGAGAAAAAAAAACTTTGACCAAGTCATGTAGAAAAACAGTCCGCTTCTTCTAAAAAGGAGAAAGAAAAAGAGGAATGAGAGTAATAAAAATTTTGGAATGTGCCTCTAATTTTCTCACGCCTTGGGGACTTGATTAATTAAATTTAATACAAGCCATGTCGCAACAGAGTAATTACGAGCGAGTCTATACACACATACATCGTCACAATTCTGGTAATGCATAGCCATTGTTGAATGTGTAGCTACTTAGTTCTTCCACATAGAACCAATGTACAATGTGGCAATATATAGAGCAATTTGAGATACGAAATCATTCCCCTATACTTTCACCAGTTGTGCATCATAATGTCATGTCTTTTTACAAGAGAAAGAGGGAGAGAGGGTAAAACCTCCTCTTCTTCTGTTCTCTCTCTCCCCAGCCCTTGAACTATGTATATACGTGTGTATACCCTACTTGCAACACATAGTCTAGGGGTGATTTTCGACGTGTGGAGCTCACAGAAAGAGCAAAGTTACCACCTGAATAAACACAGATAAAAGTGCGAGAAGTGAGTTCAGCTCTCTTCTAAACCAAGACAAGTCATGCACCGAAACCTTCTGTTTGATCATGCAAAGTAAATGAGATTAAAACAAGATTGAATTCCACGCGGCCTCGTCAATGTACTCTGTATACTGTATGCCTGCTAGAAGCTAAAACGACCGTCAACCTCACACGAGATACCTCGGTCCCTTACCTCACCTGACAAAAATACGAGAATTCCTTCCTACCTTCACAAAATCTGAAAAGGTAGGAACCATCATGTCTGATTAGCTCTTCATAGAATGAAATAATAAAACCCTCATGGCATACACACACAAAATTTGTCTCTCTCTCTCCCCTCCCCCTTGTTCACTACTCTAAACATTTTATTTTGTCAACAAAACAACTCATATCATTTTCCTTCCATCTATTTAATACGCTAATTAATTAATCAAGTAGTTTGAAAAGTTACATATAAAAAAAATATTTATACTACAAATTTTGTGTATCCACACAAAAAATTTTCAAATCACAACCTAAACTGATGATGTCAATACAATTAAGTTTCCCCACCAATTTCCTGTCTCGTTTCCTCACAAATTTAACGAGATTGACATGAAATAATCTTTACAACATTACATCTATCTAGAGTAAAGTTTAGATTTCATTTGTATTTCAAAGTCAAATTTTCATCCTTGACTACCCACTTCATCCTTTATCTGCCAACTGCCAAAAAGTAAAAGTTTACACATTATCGTATCGATCCCAAAAAATATTGAAATATTAATTGGATACTATAAATAGAATTACAAATGTAAAAAAAAAGAAAAATAATATTATGGACACAAAAAAATTAAGATATATAAAGAGGGGGTTAAAGTTGTAGTGAAGAGAAACACTCTCCTCCTCCCTTCCTAGATCACGTACTCTTTAGTCATCAAACGCCATAAAAGTCAAGTACCAAAAATTTCCACACACACACACATGTGTTCCTTCTATATGTCTAGTGTGAATTTGAATTTCAAAAAGAGAGAGAGAGAGAATTTTCCTCAGCACTCCATATTCATTTGAAATCAAAAGACACCATCTCTCTCCCATCACAAGAAACCATCAGAAGAGTGCCAGATAGACTGAAAATACGAAACGACTACCAGAAGCCATAACGTATAACCATATTTTTTGGCCACATTCCATTGAACACTTGCTCCTTCGTTTGGAAAGATTCGAACGACGACGACGACGTAGGGTACCATCATGACGATAACATAACTTTGTATCATTTACTTGATGTTGCTAAAATAAATAAAACCTTATCGGCAGAATTTCTCAACAATAGAGGGGTTCAAAATTTTAAGTAAGAGCGCAGCTTGGGTTGTAAAATCAAAAGTAATGCAGTGATATTTTTTATATCTCAGAAATAATAACTAAACAAATGTAAAAAAAACTGTTTTTTTTCCGGGCATCACAGCAGCAGAGATAATAATCAGAATTTTTTTTCACAAGATATTACACAAGGCACACATGCAATGGCCTGAATCCGAATCTTTAAACATGAATGGATAAATTTTCCTTTGCAATTGAGATGAAGTAATTTAACGAGAGGCTTTTAAATTTCAACGAATAGAGGCAAAGATAAAAGTGTTGCATGCATTTGTGAATAAGAGAGTATGTTAATATTAGAGAAGCGCTGGAGGAGAGAGAGAGTACGAGAGGGAAAGTAAGAGAAAGAGAGAGAGAGTTGGAAAGAGAAAGGGCTCACGAGCCATGCCTACATTGGCAACATGGTTTTAATCCTTTTGTCAAAATGCTTGGCAACGTTAATCTAGTCGGGAGTCTTTCCTTCTCTCTCTCTCTCCTTTTCTCTTTCTTCTCGTTTCTTGTTGAATAGAATAGAGCAAACTGACTAAGTTAGGCCGGAAAGAGAAAGGAGAGAGTGAGAGCAAGAAGAAAAGCGAAGCCACAAAAAAAATTTGTATCGATCACAATATATGGGTGCTGTTTGGATTGCTAAACATTAGCTCCGTCATAAACAAACCCGTCCATCTCATTGGATCTGTTGGCACACACACAACCATTTCAGATTTGTCGATTTCTAGCATCCAATTGCCCTTCCACTTCGAACAACTTTTCTCGCCAAAAAAAACCTCATATACAACCACCACTGTACAAAAATACAACTCCAACATACTTTCACATAGTTTCAATTCAACCGGAAAATGTCCATCAAGAATAAGACTTGGATTATGGCTAAACATGATATTTTTTGTATCAACCAAATAAATAGAGATCAATATACAGAGAAAACCAATTCACAGAGATTATTCATTTAACAAACAAAAATAATTAAAAACTTTTTCCTCCCCATTTGTAACAATCATGAATGAGAAACATATTAATTATGATCTATGAAGTAAAGCAAATAAATTACAAAATTTCACTCCTAATATTTAGTAAACTACCTATATCATCTTGAAATATGAAATGGACAATTTACTACAAAATTAGTTAATATAAAACAAAAATTATTACTGTTCATAAAAATAAAAAGTATTTATCAATTATTTTAAATGTCATCCCCATTCTTTCCTCCCTCATCCCATACACATTTTATATTCTCAACCAGTGAGTAGAGTACAGAGCACAGTAAAAGTAAAAGATAATGTCAGCTTGGTAAAATGAATGAAAATATTATTACACACAAAGAAGGGAGAAGAAGAAGACACCAAGAAACTTGAACAGAAATACAGCAGGAGATAGAGAAGGAAGAAAGAGAGAGAAAGAGTGGTGAAGAAGAGATGAACAAGACACCTAACCTAATGAAAATGAGGGAGTAGAATATATATATATCTGTACCAACTAGCTACAGTACAATGTACATACATAAACTCTTGTATGTATGAGTTGTGTGAAACTTGGAGAATAAGTGCAACGGAGCGAGCATCGTTTTCGTTTTGACGCTTAATGGCCAAGAAAATACTCGTGAACTACTCCTCAGTTTTTCCTTGTACTTTCTCACTCCTCTCTCTCTCTCTCTCCCTCTTTTTCTTTCTGTATTCCGTCATTCCTCTCAAGTCGACAAAATAAATATTTACAAAACCGATTCCATGCTCGTATCGATTTCGACTCCTAACATCACTCGTCACATTGCCTTGCGGATTATCATATGCTGTGGTGCTTCCGCAAAAGAAGTAAAACGCGTAAAACTTAAATTTTTGTTTCGCATCACTTGATAACAACCACCCCCATGGTCGTCGTCTACAAAATGTCTTGGATGATGCAGTTGAGCTTTTCAAGTGACAAAATATTTTTATTATCAAAAGACAAAGAAAGAGGAAAAAAAAAAAGAGAGAGAGAGAGAGAGAGAAAAGTAAAGGGGGTGATAAACTTCTATCGTAGTGGATTTAACAATAACAGTTCTCTCTCTCTCTTTTTGTAATACTCATATCATTCCCTTTTTCTCTTCTTTCATAAATCCATTTATTTCTGTTATAAACAAAACAGGCAAGTAAATCATGTTGAAAACTTTAACTGTATTCAATATTAGACTAGTATATTTGTGTACTATATAAAACTTTATTTTTTTTCAAATGAAAATATACATTTTGTACATGTTATTTTAGTAAAATCAATACAGCTACACATCTTCCTCCTTATACAATATATCCATCTTATTCTTTGTTCTTTATCATAAAAAAATATTGGATAAATTTATCCATTGTAAAATTCTATTAGGGTGAAGAAAAAAAGCACTACCATGCCATGCCATATACTCTTCTAATATAAAAATATGAACACAATATAATTTATATAGTTTAGATACATTTAGAGCCCCTTCAAAGTTAAAAATCGTAGAGTTTAATTAACCAAGATGCTTTTCTTCCCTTTCTCCATCATGGTAGACTTAACATGAATCAAGAGGGGAAGATGGTAAGATATGGTCCTCTCTCCTTGTACATATATGTAATGTACATGTATACATTGTGTATTTTGGGTTTGAATTAAAACATTTTGATTTAAGCCTAATGTAAGGAGGTGAAGTTGCAACTAGTAGTGAGAGTTGGGTGTAAATGAGTCCGATTATGATGTGAAGTGTTTGAGTTGGAATAGTGGTTGTAGGAGTAAGTTGAAGACTAGACATTTTTCAAATATATACATACATATATGGCTAATGCATGTCGAGTGGAGCAAGAAAATTTTCGGAAGAGATGGAATTAAGAGATGTTCCATAGACTAGACATACAATGGAGAAAGGAGAGTGAGGGGAGAGAAAGAGAGAAAGAAGAACATTGAATCGTGAGGGAGATAGTCATCGAGATATACAAGAGATATACTGTTTCAAGATAGACTAGCGTATTTGCATAGCTGATTGGAACCAGTTAAGCGTACAATAAAAACGAAGCGGATGATGGAAAAGGAACGCGGACGTGATACGACTCAAACAACCTATTTCCTCTCATCAGTAGTTGGAGAAAAAATAACAGAAAGTGAAACATTTTTACACTGTCTTTACATTCAATGTAAAGGGGAAGAAAAAAAAGAAGAAAAAGTGAGAAGTAGAAAGAAGGAGAGGGAAGCAAAAAACGAGAGAAGAGAAGAGAAAAAAAACCAGTTTGCTCCTTCAGCTTTTTGATTAAATTCTACAACCTGTAGCAAAAAGCCGCCGGGAAAGCTTTCCATTCTTTTCATACATGGAACACAAAAAGCCGATGCGGCAGAGACCATTTAGGTAATCTAACTAATCAATTCTCACTCATCCTCAATTCAATGAGAACTGCCAAATATTCTAACCATATCTATGTCGACGTTTTCTTCTCTTTTTTTCTGTAAAGAAAAAACTTTTTTTTCCATTTCTTCCACACTCTCCCTCCCACTGCCTCCTTTTTTTACTCTCTGTCTCTCTTTTTTCTGTCTCCTCTATCCGTCTAGAGAGATTCCTCTCACACGGGCTCCCCTCTCCAGCCGCCGAAAAAACATCAAGGGTTGAAAAGGAAATAAAAACAGGAAAAGGAAAGGCCGTCTCCGACGCGACGGCACTTTACGGCCAATCATTCTTTCATCTCTTGGTGCATTCTCGTGCCCGGTAGACTCTACAGCTATATTTCCAAAGTGACCTTTCTCTATATAACCCAACAACCCAAGAGATTCTGAACCCGACTTCCGCAGAAACATCACCATCAAATGGCCAACCTAAAAATTTACTTATTTATTTTCAGCTTTCTTTCTTTTCTTTCTTTTTTGAGAGAAAGAATGGCAGAGGAATAAAAACGGTTTTACAACTTCTGTCATGTTACAATTTACGTTCTCTCCCACATTTCTTAATATAGTATAACAGCAGTTCCAAAATAATTATCACTAATGAGATTCCTCATCGCCTTAATGCTTCAATTACACGAGGGCAAAAAAAAAGTTCTGTCTCTTCAACTCTTAATGTAACTTCTTAAATAAAAAGTCTTCAAGTAAATTTCATCCCACTCAAAGCAGAGGACAGCTACTACTCAAAAAAAGTATTTTTTTATGTACATTGTACATATTATATAATATTATACAACATTTAACAAATATTCATCCCTTTCAATGTTATCTCATCCTTACATTACTTCTGACCGTCTGTCCTCCATTTCAATAAACAATAATTTTTTGTGTGTGTGTTACATTCGTCTGTTAATACAAACGAGCATAAATAGTTGGATAACAAAGGTCAAAGTTTTCTGTCATTTATCATTTTTCTTGCTGCCAGTTTATTCAAGCATGGGTCTATATAACGTTGCGAGTCGATTTGCGTACCACAGGTCTCATGCACAAAAAATCAATACATGGCTTAATAAAGGGAATAGACTTTTCTCTTTATGATTCTACAAAGGTTCACACACAAAAAAATATACACAGTTGTATAGAATATGTTTTTTTTGTACAAGAAATAAAAAAGAATTTTTTTAATGAAAAAACTTTATCCAACTTGTACTAAAAATTCAAGTACAATGTAACACGTATCACTCTCTAGTACAATCATGGTAAATTTTCAACTACATTTTCAAATCAATACCTTACATGTTATTATTCATCTAATATGACTGTACAATCTATTTGAAAATTTGAAAGAAACTTTTTTCCCAAAACACTTTTCAAAACATCTCACACTAATTCTTTCAAAATACATTTCAAAAAAAAAAAACTTTCAAAGGATTTACTTTTCAAATGTGCTTACACTTCTCTTCAATAATACTCAATTCACTTTCTCCGATTTATAATCTCCATCTTTCCATTCATTTCAATGACTCTTATAAAACCGGCACTAATAGAAATTACTAACTCACACAAAAAAAACACTGACACTTGAGAATAAAAAAAAATCCTTACCTTCAAACAAACCATTCCGTTAGTTCCGTTAGTTTGTGTTCCTACGTTTGGAAAAGATGGCATGAGGTTAGGCACCGTGAATGGTATGAATAACATTATGATGACGATCCCAAAAAAAAAAGAAAAAGTAACACTACTCAAAAACTAGCCCTTGATTCAAGAAACCGATCTAATATCAAGACTCCCGCGTTTTCCTCACTATACCTATGTCAGTATCAAAAGTCAACAGCTGTTTTTTTTCCAGTACGTTTCTTTGTTTACAAGTAAATCAAGGGGGGGATACCTGGTACTATATTACATGAAAAAAAACTAGGACCACTATGAGAGCACGTTTTTGTAACTGATTATTTTTAAAAAGAATAGCTATTGGTAAATACACAGTACACACATTTGAACATGATGGGTGATCAGGTGACGTAATGACTCACCCAATTAACTTGTACTTAGTACTGTTACAGTACTAAGAGTACTTTGCGGCTCAAACCCCCCTCAATCACAAATCCACCTTTTTTGACGTTACAAGGGTGAGGTTTACTCTTACAATAAAATTACCAATTACTTGAATGAAATGACAGTCTTCACTCTCTATAATTAAGCAACGTTTTCACATTTACTTCAGACTAGCTATAAACACAGGACAGGTGAAAGAGAGTGGTAGTGAATGATGAGTGTCAATCTCCGTCTTGAATCCAACTTGTCATGTATAAATTTGTCAAAAAATAGGATCATTACAAACTATACTCTGTGATCTGTCCAAATTTTCACAAGATAAACTAGAAAAAAGAAATTAGTCTAGAGAGAAAAAGAGAAAATCACACCAACTTTCACCACGAGAAAACAACTTTCGCCTGAAGTGAAAAGCGCGAGCGAAACACGTTACTGTGGAAATCTTCCTAACCAGCCGCTCCACTGTATTTATAAACAGCACATGCTCCACAAAGCCATTTTTCCTCTCGTCCTCGTTTTCTCTTCTCTCTCTCTCTCTCTCTCTCTCTCTCTCTCTTCTTCTTCTTCTTCTTTCTCTGTCGTCCTCTCGTTGGTTCACTCACTCCCTCGCTGTTTCGTTATAGCGTTTTAGGAGTGCAGATCAAAATTGCCACCATGGAAAACTATTCCCTTTCCTCTCTACGTCGACGACTACGTAGCTACGCCACCCTACTCAATCTAGAAGTAAAAACATTTGGATTTAAATTACCCATGTATGTGTGTAGAATCAAGTTTTATATTATATTATGTCTGGACATGTGGTTCACGCTCTACCATTCTCGTAACTCCACTCTGCAGTATTCTCTCTCTCTCTCTTTTATAATCAAATCCTAAACAAGCACATGTTTTTCAAACAATTTCCCATTGCAGATGATATCAATTTAGTGAATTCATTGTGTTTTCTCTTCATGTTTCTCTTGCCCACTTGACGTTCAATTCGTCGTTCAACGTTAAATTCCACTGCACAAAGTCTCATGTAATATGTCCAAAATGTAAAGAGAAAGCAGGAAATACAAAAGGACAACAAATAATTGATGACAATTAAAGTCACACGACCATCATTTATATGATATCTATATCAGACTCTTGATCCATACCCTATATAATTACATACAAACTCCTACTCTTTTTAATAATCATTCAAGTTCAAGTAAATAATCTTTATAATAATTGAATACTCTTTTACTTTCATTTTAAATTTCAAAAATCAAGTCTACTGCCCTAGTAAAAGTCTAATATATTTATATTATACAGTACATCGCATATCCTAGTCATACACAACACAAAGTCCGTTGATCAATACAAAGAGCTTTCTTTTACACACTTCAGAAATGGGGAGAGCTGTAGTTGATGTCACTTTTAAAACAGGACACCATTTAGCTACTTAAATCACCCTCAAAGATCTTAGCTCTCTTAGCTTTTAGTACATAAATGCGGCGCAATGTATGAACTCCGTACAATATATTTTTTTATGCTCACGACTATCCATACTAACGTCCCCATCATTAGAATCCTGCAGCTGCTCAACTTAAAACTACACAAGTCTTTTTTGAAGAAATTTGAAGTCAACCAGTCAGTTGTCCTCTTCTACTTACAACGTTATCAGAATTAATGTACATCTTGGAATACAACATCAAATGTTTAAATGAATACACATTCTTCTCCCTCTAACTCCGTGTATATGCACCTCTCTCTCTCTCTACACATTTCATAGACTACTAGTCTCTGGTACGTGCTTCATGAGTTCAATTTATGACTGATGCTTATCCACAATACACAAGGTTGAGGTAAGTCTATCATGAAAAAAGACCTGCCTCAGATTTGATATCTTTTTCATGACACTATTATCACAGATTAGCTGGAATATTACATCTTTTCGAACCAAGACAATCTAAGCATCCAATCATAGAGTCACAATTCTTACTAAGATGAGGCACCATGCAAAGGGTTCTCTCTCTTAGCTTTCACGCCTTAAAACATTACTCCTTTACGACTTCATTTCTCTTTATTAGACAAAACAATAACAGTTTTAGCCGCGTTAAACAGCTTGTAGTCATCAAGTGGCTAACTCGAGTCTTAAATCGTTTACTATGGTCTCGTCCCTACTTGGTGAACATTCAATACATAATAGTACATATGAGTACGTCTACATAGCTTCATAGCGTATGAAAAAAAAGTAAACTACATTATATATCTACATACAAGTGATTTCCTTACCCTCTGAATAAACTATAATAAATAAAGATAAAAAAAGAATCAATAAAATTCTAGTAGATTCTTATATACATACACATAGCCAAACAATTATTCGTTTGAAAATTTTTTCAAACTTCACATCATGATAAATCTTAAATAAGTTGAATTCGAACTACAATTTGATTATTCATTAGGATGAC
>JAQIVZ010001078.1:0-41342 GCA_034700945.1 Arrhopalites spinosus | reverse complement strand
TTCTTCTTCTTGAGCCAGAAAATTAAGTGCAGTACACAAAAATACTCTTTTTTTGTTACCACATATGGCTGAATAACCTTTTCTATATTACTCATTGTAATAATTTCAGTAAATGTTAGGTTATTAGTTTTAGTTAAAAATTTTAACTTGAAATTTAACATATGAAATTTTGAAATTTTCATAACCCACCTTTCGTTTTATCCAAACTTGAATTAAAAAGAATCGACACAGTCGAAGATAAAAGGTGTACTTTTAAGTTTGGATAAAAGTTTAGACAAAAAAAATTTCACTTTTATCCAAACTCGAGGTTTTGATACAGCAAAAAGTCGCTATTATTCTATATCCCTTTTTTTCATCCTTATGACTCTCAACTCTAGAGTTCAATTGGAGAGAGTGACTCTAATATTTATATTGGTATGTACTTGTGTACAATTGTGTACAGATGCAGAAAAAAAAGAAATAAAAGTCATGAAAATCTTTTAGCTTTATATAGATCTAAATCTTTTAGTACTCTTTGACTTTTTGCTTGTCTCTCTTTCTTTGTTAAACAATTCAACCTTCAATATCTGTAGTAGTACACATGGCCCTTTTTTATTTAAACATTTTCTTCCTCAACTTGATATTAAAATTAATCCAATACTAATTATAATTTACATTGATGTCATTCTCAATATTTTTTTTCTGTAAGTACCATACATGTATTGCTAAACTAATGCTTCTATTGATTTGTTGTAAAGAATAGTTTAAAAAAAATTTAAATTAGCTATAATTTCTTTGTTCTCTACAAAACGGCTTCCTCATTTAAAATTTTATATTGTGTGCTGATGTTGATGTTGAATGAAGGAATTGTCAATTCAATTTTTTTATAATTCAATTCCATTTAATTATTTTAATATTTTTTAACCATAATAAAAAAATTAATTTTAGTCCCATATGGTCACTACACAAGTTCACATTTTTTTATTGTACGTCATAAACGAATAACTAAAATTAATGTTAAAAATTAAAGACTTGAATATGTTACAGCTACACTACAGACTACAGCTGTCCCTTAAAAATTCTTGACCTTTTGACATAATATTTTGCGCTTTGTTCAAACGAATTGTAAATTACCAGCTTGTCTCAATTTTTTTCTTTAGAGTTGAACAGTTTAAGCATAAAACTAGAGCCTTATGTCTGGACTTGTGCTTTCAAATTTTGAAAAATAAATCATTAATTCCATTTAAATTTTTTTCTAAAAAAATAATGTTTTAAAAACGCAAAAAAATACAAGGAAATTGTACAATGTCAGGTGGCCAATCGTCAATTTTGCTCATCTGTATAAAAAAATTATAGAAAAAAAACCATATGGAAAGCACATTGACTATATTTGTTATCTGTAGACTTGAATTGATAATGAAAGACAATCTTAGACAAGAAAAAAGATAAGAATAATAAAAGGAATTGGCAATATGGCAATTTAGTTTAAAAGAGGGGGATTGTCCCAAAGAAATATTGGAAAATGCACCTGGATTGTTAAATGTCTAGGTATAATATGATGCCTAAGAGGATTTAAGGTAAATGATGAAAATCAAACAAGATTGGGTTGACAAGGGTTCCCTTGAAAACGATTGAGTTTAGTCTAAAGTGTCATTCGGGGAGTAGTGTGAAGGAATCTATGAGAGAGAAATGGGAATATTATTGTAGGAACGAGATGAACAGTTCCATTTCATCAAGTTGATGGGACGGGAATTTTATGTGAACACTCAAGATTAGATATTCGATAGATGAGACAGAGAGAGAGAGAGAGAGACTAAAATGCACATGACTAATATATATCTCTCAAGAAATAATACCTCAACTACCTAAACTCTGAACAAAAAGCTATTCACACCCCCAGCTCAGGCTGAAACCATCAGCTGGGGAACTAGAAAGAAAATTTCACAACCACTTTACAAAAATATGTATTTATATAATATCTATATCATCCCAACTATACAATTTATACATTGAATTGTTCCTCAGCTAGGCACCCAGTTCCAGTTTCTTCTTCTTGTCTTCTCTCCCTCCCTCAAAATGTTCCTTTAACTTTTTATACAATCATAAAAAGAAAATTGGTAATAAATCTTCTCGTATTATAGGATAATTCAATGTTGTGTGTTCACTTTAGCTTTAGCTTCTAATAAAAAAATTCTCTTTCTTCTCTTCCAGACCTTCATCTTCCATTACAAATTTACATGATCTTCCTCTAGAGTGCTCGTACTTTCAACTTTAACTCTTTATAACTCTCTCTCTCTGTGTCTCTGTGACACCTTTTTGTTGCATGGATGAAGCTCTTTAAAATTATGACAATATGAGTACACAAATCTTCAATCTGTTTTGATGTAAATATTTTTAACACATTATTTTTCATGCCAAAAAAATCCCATATGTGTCCAACGGACAGATGAGCCAAGTGCCAGTCTCCACGTGCTTGCACTTTTTATAAGTTGTATCTTGTATCATAAAAACTTTATTTTTTTTTTAAAAAAAAAAGTCGTAACCTGTAATCTCAACATGAATTTTATACTGGCTCAAAATCTCAACAATTCATCAACCCAAATAATTTTTGTGGTGGCAACCTGCAAGACCAAGGAAGAATAGATGGAGTACATAATAAGATTCTTTATATTTTTTGCATGATTCTTGCACCAGTTTTTTTACGTACATTAAGGTCCATCGTCCCAATCTCTAATTTTCCTCGTGCTTCCTCTCCCACTCTGACAACTTTGGACTAGAAACTGGAGCATGGCTTAGCATATAATTGGTATGGTCACATGTCAGTAACAGAAGAGAGAGAAGAGAGAGAGGGATGCAAATTCCAATTTTCTTTTGCAAATCTTGTACATAATTTCTAGTCCAAGAACAACACACTATTCTTTACTATACTCAATCCTTTTTTTATGTACAAAGAACAGAGGGAGGAAGAGTTTATTCTCAATAAACTCTAGGAAGTAAAAAAAAAGAGGCTCATACTTTATTCATGTAACAATACAATGTAAATTGTTTCTATATTCTCTTTAATCCTATTCCTTATTTTTTAAAAAGAATTATCCGTGAAAAAATACCAAGTCTTGTGTAGGCAGCTACAGATATCGACATTAAAGATTCACAAAGTGAACATCAATTGTCTCTTAAAATAATTTACCTTCTTTCTCTTATTCATTGTTAACCAACTTTACATTTAAATTTTTGAAATAACTATCTGTAGTGTATCAAGGGCATGGAAATAAATTTGGGATGAAGATGTGTTGTATTTTTTTTTAAAAAAAATGTACTCGTAAATAGGTACTAAATACGTTCAAGAATATTGTACTTTTTTTTAAAAAAATAAAGTCTCAACATTTCTCTATAAAAATAGTACTAAAGTATTTACATTTACTACTCCGCCAAAAACATTAACTGTGCAGTTGCTTAAAGTCTTTTCAAATTAATTCAACCAGAACAGAAACTTTTCTATGTCTATCCCGTTTCCTCTTTATTTAAACATTTTTCGCATTCAAAAAACTATGACTCAAGTCTTACCCTGTTGAGACAGAGTGAGTCTTTTTTTTAAATAAAAAAATCAATGACAATGAGAAATCAAAGGGGGGTGATAGAAGTACGGGGAGGGAGGAGGGATGAAAATAGGAGATAATAATCAAACCAACGTCTCTAGTTAAAGGTCAACATACATACAGATACAAAAACTATTTGTATTGACAATAAATATAGGTTAGGTCATTTCTCTAATATATCATTTTACAATCTCTAAAGGAGGAAGCTGCCATTATAAAAGGTAGCTCTTTGATATACTTTTTTTATACAAGAGACAATGGAGAACAAGGCGAGCTATTGCAAATTACAATCGTACAGATAGATATTCAGAGACAAAAAAGGGAGCGGAGAGTATCGGGAAAAAGTGAGGAAAGAGGATTGCTTTTTGAGAGAGAGAGAGAGAGGATTGTTGTTATACTGAAGACAAAACCGTATTGATTTTATGTCAAGAACCAATAAAGTTTCCTCGAGTTCCTATAATATATCCTTCCCATCCTCCTGCGAGCTCGTACATCTTATCTCTCTTCTATCAGAGGCAACTCAAGACCAGAACCAGACGAGACACGACACAATGACATGTCTAAAAGAGAGAGAGAGAGAGAGGAACCAGAGAGGCCACAGAAAACACAAGGTATACAAAATTTCTATTACATGATGAAAAAACACAGTTCATCCAAAAAACCTTTTATTTGACGATCAACAAACACAATACTCATACCCCAATACCAAAATACTCCCTCCAAAAAAAAGGTCCTCTCCTTCCTATCCTAATGTATGTATAAGATAACCCAAACAAAATTCCGGATATATATTTTTTTCTCTTTCTTACTCTTCTTATTCCTTTTATCTTTATATTTACGAGGAACCCAAACCCAAATGATGATAAAATAATCCCTAAAAGAAAGATCAATATTTGAGTAAAGAGAAAAAAAGACAAGAGAGAGAGTTACAGCAAGTGCCTAACACTGACTTGAGCCATGATCCATGGCTAAAGCAAAAAAATTAATAATAAATTCTTTACTTTAATATATATATATATATATATGCATAATATTATACGCATGGCTTGAGTATTTATTTATTTATTTTTTGCAAAAATTTAACAATGTAATAATTTATATATACATTTATTGTTTAGGAGAGAGAAACATTGACGATCCGATGGGGACGTGGAAAAAAAACATTGTCTTTGTATCTGTAAATCTGTCAACTAACCATTTTTTTCTTTATCCTTTCTGTCCTCAACAATTTTATACTTGGATCCTCAATGGGATGTTGGTTAATTTATGATGTTGATTGATTATATACGCCTTGTACTCGTCTTCTCAAGAAGATAAAGAAGGAAAAACTATGAGGTACATGTATGGGTATAATATTTTGATTTATTTATCAAAAAAATTTCACAATTAAAGTCAAGACTCGTATCGTTCTCATAATTTTTTAATCTCAAACCAACATAATAATTTTTTTTAACAGGATCACACTTGAATGAATCATCCTCCCTTCTTGATTTTTTAAAATTCTTCTTATACAGCTTAATCGTGATTCTCAAATATTGCAAATCGCGTAGTCTTCTCCCAACTTGACACTCACCAAACTGATAAAATGAACAAGTGCATCAGACTCTGACTTTTAGTATAATATACCTAATGTATGTGTAATAGAGTACCTCTATACATTTTGTACGAAAAGAAAGAAGAGTTTTGTGATGCCATGGCATGGTTTTTTTTCATTTTGGTTTTGGTTCACTGAAATAAAGGAAGACAGGTTTCCTCTCTCTCTCTTTTGAATGCACACAACACAACAACACAAGGGCAGAGGGTATAATACTACACGATTATGGTTATGATTATGATAACGCTATTATACGTATTTATGTTGTGCAATGCTCACAGTCTCTCTCTCTCACTCTTTTACTTTGTGCTTTTGCTTTGTACATATTCCCCAAAAAATTCTGTGTAGAAAATCCTCATCCTCGTACTTGTAGTAGTAGACAGAGAGATAGTCTTGTGGCGTTGACGGGGTTAAAAAAGCTAAAAAGTTGGAGCTAAAACATTCCTCAATTGTTATTCCTCACGTTCTACATTTTGCAATTTACATTGTATTATCATATTCTAATAAATAGCATGGCATCTTCATGAGCTTTAGTTCACTTGTCTCTCTCTCTCTCTCTCTTTGTGTACGAGTTACATGTATAAAAGTCATATAAACTGTGATCAGGATTTAAACTTGCATATTGTGTATGAACTCAGGCCCACAGGTACTCTTTCTCTTGTGTTGTGTAGACAGTTCAATCTCACCAACAAGACAATTGGTCTCTATAATGTTTCATTGTTGTAGAACTTGTACAACTTTTGATATAGTGAATCTCTCTCTCTCTCTCTGTCTTGAGACTTGAGAGAGACGCCAATTTCTTGTGTGCATGCATGTAAATGCATGTAATAATATCTTATATAGAGGATCATCACATGATTGTGGCTGTTTGGCGACTTGAAGCAAAAATCTCTTGGTCAAAATATTTAAAAGGAGACCTCTCTCTCTCTCTCTCTCTCTACAATACAAGAAGGAAGAGATGAGAAAGAGAGAGAGGTGTTTCCAATTGTGAAGATGATAATTCCGTATAATCATCAATTATCATAAAATTAGCGATAATCGTCATCAAATTTACAAGTTTTCATCTCCACAATGTATTATATTTAAATTTGCATGTGCAAAAAAAAGGAGCAAACATTCAAGAGCATTTTAATATTTTTATGACGTACAAAACAACTAAATTCAAGTTCAATGTCTGACTTTTTTTTAAATGTTAGACATTCTAAAATTATAATTTAAATTGTTTTTTTAGCAATGACAACTTACTTTATTTTTTTTAAATGTTTAAAATTAAACTAAAATTTATTATAATCAAAACTGACTTTGGTGGGTCACTATCACTATGATAAGAAATGATATTTAAATGTAGTCAAAATAAATTCATGGGGAGACTGTGACTGTGTGAAGAAGAATTTTTTTGGGAAAAACCCAACGGGTTCCAAACTGGCAAAAAAAAGGGTTTAAAAAATTTGTTTACTACAATGTTAATATTATCATGTTATTTTTCTCTTGGTTTTAATGTCAGAGAGTCCGAGTCTTAACTTGGAGAAGATGAAGAAGAAGAAGAAAAAACCTTTAAACTTGTTTAACTCGGCGGGCAGCTTCATAGGACAGAAGTTTTTCTTTCTTTTTCGTGAGGAATAGCGAGAGAGACTCTTGTAATAATTTATTCTGTTTTACGGTTACACTATACAATTTTGCTATGTGTTTGTGTGCACCTTAAAAATGTATGCAAGATTTTAATTAAAGGTTCTTAGGAATTACTTTAGTGGGTGTTTTTTCTCTCTCTCTCTCTCTCTCTCTCTCTCTCTCTCAATATAATGAATATTTCTTTTTCAACTCCGTTATGGTATTTGCTATGACTCACTACTAAATGAGCAACAAGTTTTTTTAAAGAAAAATTATGTTCAATTACTCTTAAATAAATTTAATTATTTATGTACATAAATAAATCCTTTAATTTGACTCTCATTAAATTTAAAAAAAGTTTCAAATATTTTTTGATTTATCATCAAATAATTAATATTGTCAATTGACTCGTTTGAAAATTTGGCTTTTATTTAAGGAATAAAGTTAGTAGTGAGATAAGAATCAAGATTGCTATTTAATCATATACAATTTTGATAAATTATATCAATGTTTTAGCATATAAGGTTTGGAGAGATTAGGATCGAGAAATCAGTCAATGATTAAAAAAAATCGAGTCACAAGTTTGCTTCCAATTTTTTTTTTTTTGGTAACTTTTTTTGTGTGGCTTCTATCAGGTTGATTGCTACTTGTTTAAATTCTAAATGTTGAGGTAAAGTGAAACTTTAAAATTGTGGATTGTGGTTGATGCCAAAAAAAGCCGGAGTAGAAGTTAGAAGCTCAAGAGAGTGTCAGGAGAGATTAAAAATTTCAATTTCAAGGCCTAACCACCACAAGTCAAAGCCAAAGTCAAAGTAGAAAGGTAAGCCAACTACTTGCGTCATCCTCAACAAGTCAAGCAAACGTAAAATTAAATGGTTTGTATATATGTATATATATATTTCAAATTAAACTCTCATCTTGGTGAGAATATCACTAGAGAGAGAAACACACACGAAGTGAAAAAAAGAATTAAAACTCTCTGTGTAATTCTTTTAAGAAAATCAAGAAGCTGCAAAAGACACATCGATGTAATCAAGTGCCAAGACGGAGAAGAAGAAGATGAAAAAAAATCAGAAATGGCTAATAAGCCGGTGGATGAGTTTGTAAAGTGCTCCACACTTTATCTCACTTAGGACTTCATAGTAAAAAAGAAAAGTCAAAGTTTTGCATAATTTACATTCTAAATTCCATGGCACATTCATTCAAAAGTATTCATCACAATTTTTTCGCTTTGCACACTTTTCAAAAGAACAAATGTTAATGTACTCTCCATTTTGAAATAAGGTTGACTGTACTTGACAATAAGATGCCAAAATTAATAGGGAATAAATTGACCAATTACATGAGACGTCCATTAGGATACTCGTATCACAGTCAAGTCAAAAAGAAGACTGCACAATATAATTATAAATTGTTATATGTACACCATGTACTATGTATGTAGGTACTACTACTATTTTGTATCTGTACAAATACCAACAAATATTTTTACATAAATACAATTCCCAACTTTTTTTTGTCCAAGTAGAAAATATTCAACTGATATGGCAGTTCTACATTCCACGAGAACAATGCGAAAAATATTTGTAGAGAAAGATGCAAATGAGTTTAAATAAATTATTTGATTTTTACTTACAATTGGATTTTTCCCAATGCTCGTCAGTCCTCTTGACAAGATGTAAATCAGGAAAGGTTATTTATTTAACTTGGGGATGTGAAATTATTCCTTGTTTTTAAAAAAAAAAAAACTCGACACACGTTAAAGATTGATGTCCAAAATTATTTTTTAAAAATAGTTTTGGAATCAATAATCACTTTTTTCAAAAATTATTGAGGATCCTCGATAAGGTTACACTTTAAATATTATTTTCTTTTGTTAACACTTCTACTGATACAGAAAATGTGTAAAAAACGCTTTTTTTGTGTTTATCAAGTAAAAAAAACAAAAAATAATATTGAACACTTTATTCACATTCACATCACTAATCTCCCTTGGTTTATCTGTAGAAGTACAGGTTTTTTAATTATTATTTTCGGATCGACCGAACCTCTGGACTTTGAAAAAATTGTTTACACTCTTTGTACTTAATGTACGGCTTTTTTTTGATTGGGTGCAGCACTTTTCCACTGTGAAATTTTTGCTCAAGATGAAATCTCTTTTTCTTCTTTGCCAGGGGCAGGTGGCGAGTAATATCGAAGCCTTTTCTTTATTTTTCCTTGTAATCTTTTAAAAATCAATTGATAAGGAAGTAAAACAGAAATTAATTCAATGGGCAAAATTCAATTGAGGGGAGGGGAAAAAATAAAAGCCAGTAGACGATTATTTGTAAATTTCTAATTAAATCCAACTCTCAAAAATGTCAACAAAATATTTTCACTTTCAAAATTATAATTCTCTCAAATAGACACTCACAAAGATAAATAAATTTGAAATCTTAGATTTTATCAGTCTTGATGTAGGCACATGTTCTTTTAATCAATGTTTGTGGGGGACTGTTGAGTTTAATTTTTTGAATTAACTCATGGAGAAAAATGGTTCAATGTCTCAAAATAAAAGTTGAAGCTTAGAGTCTCTCTTGAAGAATTTAGAATTGTGGAATTTCAAGATTTTAAAAACTCTCTAGTCACTGAATTCTTTGTCTTGGTTGTAAAATCTCTGAAAAAAACAGATTAAATATAAGAACATTTTCATGAAAGAGGAAGAGAGAGAGGGGGGGGGAGGGGACTGTGAGGTTAAGAAGGATCCAGGATTTTTTAAGCGTGTATTATAATACATATTAATCATATTTGTTGTCATGAACAAGTAGTGGAATAACATAATCAGCATAGATAAAATAAATTCATGCCCAAAGACATAATTAAGGTATAGGGGAGATTATCGTGTAATATCTAATTAATGTAAGAAACCAGAGCGAATGCCGCAATACATAATTCTTCTTATCTATCCTCTAACCCTCCTCCTCCCCCTCCTACCCGTCTGGAATGCTCACAAAATTCCCATATCTACTTCCAAGCATATTGTACAGTGTGTTCGTGAGAACAGTACAAATTTTTGGGGGAAGAAATAATTCCTCAATTTTTCCCGTCTTTTCATCATTGGGAATATTTCCCAATGTTTTTTCCTCAAAAAATTCTGTACTTTTTCGGTGTACACACTCTACTACACTACAAATTGTATTTTACACTAGTAAAAGATTGAAATTAAAAGTCTTCCGGGGTGTCGAATTGAAATAATTAAATTTTAATTAAAGTTTAATTTTAAAAAGTTGTGACTACTTTATTGAAAAATAAATTATACTCAGAGATCGTCTAGAAGGATGGAAATAAATATTATTTTGTGAATTAAAATTATGGCTAAAATATATAAATAAATATTCAATAAAGTTTCGTCTGTATATATGTAAATGTAGGTAGTTGTTATATGTAGGGGCCAACTCGTAAAAAAATAATAATTAATTTCCAATTGGCAACGCCATTGTTAAATTATTTGGTAGCCGGCATTTTCTCTCTAATATACATACATACACTGTCAACTGTACTACCTATACATAAGTCTGTGTATTTTGTTAAATATTCCACAGACTTGTACAAGCAATATTTATTTTGTGAATTGTACACCTAAAATAATGAAATATATTTGCAAGTTTAGAAAAGTTTTGAAAAAATTTCTTGTGGAAAAAAATTACACGAAATAATTTAAAGTTGAAAAAAATTTTCGTACTAATATTTTAATGTACTATGTCATATGCCTTGGAATAGTCAAATTGAGGCTAAAGGTGAAAGGGAAGAAATATAATCACAAACAATAGCAAATAATAGAGGCAAAAGGTCGGGATGAAAAGGCCGTAATTACTATATCATTTAAATATTTCTAATAGAGAGAATTACATAGTATAAATATTTACTACCATTTATTCTTTTCTTTCATTTAAATAATAAAAATCCTATGATACCAACATACAACACATTTTCATTCATACAAAACACAAAAAAAAAATATTTTACCTTGATCAACATTAGTCAAAATAATAAATGTAAATGGGAATCAATATTCGTGCACATGCCGAAAAAAAACAAGCCAAATATTCACTAAAAAACTGTTGATGATACTTTTCCCTTTGAAATTACAATATTAAAAAAAAGAAGAACAATTTACAATAGAATCGTGTATACTCCAGTTTAATTTGTTTCACAATAATAATAAAATTTAAGTATTTCACTTTTATATATATCTTGCAAAAAAACTAGTAATCACAATCACAACAAAAGACAAAAAATTGTATTGTATGCAAAATTTCACCCTCCAAAAATATTGATTGAAAATAATATTTAATAGTCACAACAAAATTGAATAGAATCCGCCGTTCAAAAAAAAAAGTTTGCACGAGGAGAGTCCTAGAGTAGTTAAGAATCTACAGGTGATTCGGCATAAGAATTAAAACTTCTATGATGAATCTTTCAACAAATTGAATATCTATTTCAAAAAATAGAATACTAGAGTCTTTACTCTATATTTACTAATTTGACTTGAATTGAAATGTTCTCGTTAATTTCAATTAAATTGAATTTATTTCCTTTTGGCCATTTGAAGAACAAACAAATACAAAAAAACAAGGTAAAAATTCAAACACAAGAAGAATAAAAGTACACTCTTCAACTTGACGTTACAACGAGTACAACTACCACCACAACAACTTACAACAGTCAGTTTGAATTTTCAGATGACGATGAACAATGTATAGGGATACAGGTAGGCTGCAGAAAAAGTAGAGAGAGAGAAACAGGTATAAGGTGAAAAAAAATGGTTGTATCTTATTTAATATATATATATAATTTATATAGATATGTCGAAAGTAAATGTACGGGGCTGTGTGTGTGTAGATATATTCCATCCCATGTTTTTCCTCTCTCTGGTTTTACATTGCATTTTGGGGGCGGAGGTCTCTCAGTTAGATTCCATCCAGAGGGATGCAGAAACTTTTCCATGTCTATGCCATGCACCTGAATCCTATTGCTTATTACCTCAGCCTTATTTACAATAAGTTTTTACGTATATAAGTAGTGTAGAATGCTGTAAAGCCCATAACAATTTAACATTAGCATTATATTACAAGTGTACATGTAGTCTAGTCCTACACATTCACTTACACACGATCACCATGTGAGTATTAATTTTACCTTTCTCTCCACGTCGACATGTAACACACATGAGAGTTTATACGTTAAAGAGGACTACTCCCTCGTCAAAAAAGAATATCTCCTCTCCTTCATACTCTACTGTACAGATATGTACTCGAAATTTATCAAGGGATCGTATGGAGACGGCACACAATACACTTGACCATATGCACAGTCTCTCCCATTTTCAATGGCCCACGAAACCCCATGTATGTACAGGAGTCTCTACACGGGAGAAATGGCCGTTAATAAAAATATACTCGTACATGCATAAGGTAGAATTTTGTTGTTTTTTTGTGTGAGTCGGGGATTTTTGTTGTGAGTACGTAGGGTTTTATGTACAAATGTAAGGCTTGCCACCATAACTGTTATGACTAGAGACAGAGAGAGAGGTTCCCATTTGGATTTGAATGTGGTGGTGGTGTGTGTGTAGTAGAGTGTGGAATTCTGTGGGGGGATAGACAGAGAGTAATAGAGGGATGAATGAAGGGCAAGATGAGGATGATGATGGACCAGAGCATCCATAGCAATGATCTCAAGTCTCAGTCCTCCTCCAAAAGAGTTCAGCAGTTGGTAAGGAGTCGTTAGTGCCTCCGGCTTCTCACTTCTTTTTGCCGCTCTTCTCTATCTTGAAACCAAACACTTGGAATAATCTCTTCTTCTTCACCTTCCTTCTCAAGTCTCTCTCTCTCTCTCCAGAGAGTCCAAAACGAGAGGTAGAAGTAGTCACAATTTTGGTCTCTCTCTCTGATATGTGACTTTAGTTGTAGAGTTGGAAGAAGAAAACACTTTTTTTTAAGTACAGACAAATCTGGCCTCTATACATGTACACAATACATTAGTACACGTATATAAGAGAGAGAGATACCATGGCAGGTGTAATAATAGTCACTTATTTCCTTAGAGATATTCTTTTTTTTGTATAGGGTACTACTCAGATGATTAACTTGCAGCCTAAAATATATTAAAAAGATGATGCATACACATGTACATACATGCTGTTAAGAATCTCACTTCACCCATTTTGATGGAACCTTGCAGGGGTTTTGACCATTTTCTTATTGGTCTTGGTCTTGGAGTGTTGATGGTCTACAAATGTAAGTTATATTCTTTAACACTCTACATCATTGAGCTTGAGCTTGAGCTTTAGTCATAGACAGAGAACTCTGTACAGAGTATTTAGTGTCACATTTAATTTTATGTACACACACACACACATTCCTATTCTTGTACATAATATTGTGTGTTGTGTGTTGTGTACATGTAGAGATTTAAAACATGGCCTATTTTTGTATCTCTTGAAACTATCAAAATTCCTCACATAGAAATAAAGTATGCGTACACATGTCTTACAACAAAAAAAAAACTCTGTGGGCTTCATTTTTGGCAGACCAGAGTCCTCACATTGTGTCTCATACTCATGTGCCAATGGGATATTGTTCTAGTTGTTTTCTTTATTTTCAAAGTGTGTAACGCACAAAGAGAACATGGATTGAGAATCTATAAAATACCTCACATACATTTTCATGTTCAACCATTGAACCTGTATGCAGATTCATTATGTTGATAAATACTCCTCGTATGAATGATGCACCAAAAACTTCCTTTGTCATGACATATGGTAACTTGTTCAACAATTTCGTATAACAGGTGCTCTCTACCTGCCCTCCTCTTGTACTACTACCTACAGCCTATTAGTACTTTAGTGAATACCTTTTTGAGTAGTTTTTTGAAAGACATCATCATTGATCATTTGATGTCCTAGAATTAAATATATAAATGTCGTGCATCATGTCAGCCAGCCTCCTCCCCTCCTTGTACTTTAAAAATCATTAGGATCAAAATCCATGGTAGGTAAAGATGTAAGAGGGGGAAGACTTGGTCATCTATTTTAAAATTCCAAGAATCATTAGGGTCAATTTAGATGGCTCAAGGATGAACCAGAAATGAATTAAATGATCCCTTTCCAAGCGGCACCTTTTAATCCCCCTCTCTCCTGGTGCATTATGTATCCATAAATGAGTTTCAATCAACAACTGGAATCATGTTCAAGTCTATTTGTAACCATATACACAAAATATTTTTTGGTGTAATCACCCTGACCATGACTTGGACAAGGAAAAATTTGTGAGGCATAACTACACTAGATAACATGTAGAATGAAATTCCCATTGGGGTTAAAATCTCTCTCTGATGAGAAGGGGGAAAAGATGGAAGAGGAAGAAGCGAGATTTTAACATTAGACAACAAAAGTCAAAGTCTAATGCCGCGGCTGTCGGCTCATTGTCAGTCAGTCGGCAGTTTCTTAAAATATTATTCGGGAGAGCATCCTTCTTCCCATACAATTCTTCTTTTTCTTTTTTTCTTGACGTTGTAACACTTGTGCACCTTCTGCGCGTCTTTTCCACTTGGTCTCCTTTTCATAAGGAGGAGAGGCTTGTCTCTTTGCATTGATATTTAAATTGTTTTTCCATTGAATTGGAATTTCATTGCATCGTATATTACCCAACTCTATAGAACGTTTGACTCCTCATTTTGATTCCTATTCAACAGACAAATTGATAGCCCTGGCTCCTGTCTCTTTTTCCTATTCAGAGATGTTGAACCCTCATACGATGGTTTAAAAATAAATTCCATACAAATAAACTCCGATCCATTACTCATTACACAAGAAAATTGGAAGGAGAAACACCTGAGAGCATTTGTCATCTTAGTGACAACAAGAGTACTAGTACTAGATTGACCATTTGGGTTATGATAGGTTAGGATCATTTTGTTATTGAACAAGAATTTATTAGAGAAATCAGATCATGTATCATCAACGTCCCAAGGATAAAATTATAGAACCAAAAAATTATGCAAAGGTTTCCCATCATTTGAGGGCGAGAGCTAGCAGATGAATAAGTGAGTAAAAGTGTTTTCAGTTTTCAAAAGCTTTTTTTCAAGTCTACTCATATGTACAATATTTTAGAAGATGACTAATATTAATATATAAAGGATGTTGTTGTACAGGTGCTACATCTTTTTGTATAATGGAACGGGTAATGGCCAAGGGCCAGAGGGTAAAAGCTGAACAGAGTCATTTTGACATGGGTAAAAAATATATTTTTTTCGATACTCCATACTTGCCATACTACATATACGTATAGTCTTTTATAGAGTAGACAAGGTTGAAAATTAAATCGGCATTGGTGTTGCTCTGGGTGTTGGGCACCTGCACATTGTGATTTACGACCGAATCGTGTGGTTACATGGAAAAAGAATTTCCTTGCAAAAAAATATATATCGATTTTGCTCATTTTTTCTCAAAAGCAGGTCTCTACCAGCACGATACTATTGTAAAAAATGTATACTAGATGATAAGAAACTTTTTTGAGTTGTAGATTTTATTTTGAACAAATTCTTATTTTTTACTGACGGATGTACAAATAATAAAAATATTTATTCATGTTAGCAATAAAAATTACAGATATGTTTCGACATTTATTGGTCGTGTACATGTGTATTGGAATTAAATTTTGAGTTTTAAAACAAAATTCAAAATTCAATGTGACTGGTTAAAAATAAACTGATCATTAATCATACCAGAGTTGTATTGTCTAAAATCATAACTTGATTAATGCATTTATCAGTTTCTTAGATATTTAGAAATCGACATGGTTGGCTAAACTTATAGTAAAATTTTATCCTTTAATTTGTAATTTTTGGCATTGGGCCATTCCTACTAGTTTTTAATAAGTAACCACTCATCAGTACTTGTTCTAGTGAATTAATCTTTCGTAAAGTCTCTCTCATTAGTTCTTCACCTTTCACCCGTCAAGGTAATCAAGGAAGAGAGTTACAAAAGAATGGATTATGAGCTCGAATGAATTCACTGAATGTGTATCATTAATAAATCAGGAAAAGTTTATGAATTGATTTAATGAGGAAATTATTATCTATTTTAACGTGGGAAAATTGAGTGTAAATTTAGACGTAAAATATAATACTTGTATTACAAGCTCATCATCCAGATTTGAGACACTTTTTTCTCATACTTCAAAAGGCTATATTCTTATATTTAGTGTAAAAGAGTGTTGAACGTACACAAAATATAAATGCGCATCTACAATAATTTATTATTAATAAATCTTACTCTACTAATTAGTTTTAATAGAAATGATATTGATTTCATGTAACACTACAATTTAAAATAATGCTCCTAAAATTAAATTTCATCTATTAAAGTTGTAATAGAATTCAAAAAAAACATTTCTAGTTTGTTCAGATAAGCTACCTATTTTAATTGACTTGTACAAAACTCTGCCATTAAAAAAACCACAATGTAGTATTTTTTGAAACAGAGATGAAATCATTGTAGAAATCTACAAGCTAACTTTACGTAAGTACATGTAAAAACATTCTTAGGTCCAGTGAAAACGAAAGAATAGAAAAAAGGGGGGATGAGAAATGAGAGCACATTCGTATAAATTATGCAGCACTCAAATCTTTTACGAAACTTTCTCCATTGAGTAAATTTTCTGTTTGAACCATTAGTATGGTCAGCTTTAGAGAGAATTTACTTTCTCCCCGGCTTTTTTTACTTGGTATGAACGGAATGTATAAAAGAATGAGAATTTTAGACGGGACGTACTAAGACAGAGAGCTAGTGACGAGCTTCTCCTAACAATTGACTAGAGAGAAGAAGAAGGGGAACATTAATGGAGCTAACCGTGATTTTCTTCATGGTCATTTTTCTTTCCCTGTCTCACTTTCCCTCCTCGTGGTTTGTCTCCTTCAATGCTTCCACTGAATTACTTTAGCCCAGAAGTGAACCCCAAAGTTGTACGCTAAAGAAGAAGTAGCTCTCCTATAATAGTAATGTGTGTGTATACCCATAAGTATAATATTACAGAAAACCCAAAAAGAAAAAAAATTGCATAAAAGCTTTCATCAATCTTTTGAACAAAAGTCATTTATAAGAATAACTAATCGTTTTTTTTGAACACTTGAGATGTTATTGAAAATTTACAGATTTGGTCCTTTCCACTATTTAATGTCAACCCATCATCGTCACAAGAATTTTTTGAGTTTTTGATCATTCCTCCCTTCAATGTTTTATAGAGAGATGAATCATGTCAACAAAAATTCAAGACTAATGGAAAAAATAATCTTGATAAACATGGGCTTCAAATTATATTTCATTATCAATATGACAGGTAATTATCCTTGATAGATGTTACATTCTTTATAAATTAAATACTTTAATATTATGAATTCTCACGGGATGACTTTCTCCTGAACCATCGTACAATGTCATGGATGGATTCCATCCGATGGAAACAATTTACGTTCATGCTATGTTAAAAGGGGATTTTTTTCTTACTTTTGGAAAAAAACAAAACAAAAACAAAATGAAATAACATAAAGATAAACCATAATTTATTGCCAAACTGGGTGGTTACTCTTTCAAACGATAACAATCAACAACAATGATATGAGATGATAATAATAGATTCAAACTACAAATCAACAAAAAATAAATATACGTATATTAGGTACTTTAACTGGATAAAGCTTCAGCAAATAAAAATATACACTGAATCTTGTGAGGACTCTTCTGTGTGTGTCAGTCCTCCAAACAGATGTAAAAGATATAATTCATAGTAACATGTACAGCAAAACAGCAACAATTATAGTCAACCAGTTGATACTTCGTTTAATTAATTAATAACAGAAATAATAGACCCTTTTAATGTAGTAAAATAATGTATGTATCAAATATAATGTAAATTATTCTAACCCATTCATAGATAGTAGAGTTTACTAATTTAAACCACAAAAATTCAAAATAACAAATATTTTTTTAAAAATATTATTATTCCAACTTACGATCGTTAGTATACTGATGACATGTTTGAAATGTACACATAGAGTACTGTATAGATAAAAATGTTGTATAATATTTTGTATTTATGATAAAAATCACATAAACAATAACAAAAATTAATAACAGAAGACAGAAATAATAACAATTACTAAATATATAAGAACAATTTTTGACCACTCTTATGCCATTCATTGTACCAAAATTATATTTGATTAATTTAACAATAAGAAAATAAGTAAAGTAATTTATACGTATCATAAATTCAACAGATAGACTACATTCAATGTCAGATATAACAATATACATATGAAGTATATGTATGTATACAAATGGATACCGTAAACTTTAATTTAGATTTAGAGCATACTCACGTACATTATATAGTCCAAATTTCAAATACTTTCAAACTGTTATTGTGTTTATATGATTCTAGATAAGTAGCAGAAGCCTTCTGTAATCCTACTCTACTCAGTCTCAAACAGAATGTTATCATTCTTCAGCTACATTTGTTTATAAGTGCAGAGTTTGAACATTTAAAATCTTATCAATTTTCCAATTTCAACTTGTAGGCAATGTTATACAAGAAAGTTGGAGTCTCCATCTTGCTCTAACGATTGTTCTATTAATTGCACTGTATCCTCCGTATCACCTCGAGGATACAGCATTGAACGAATAAATGCCGCTAAATGACCAGGAAAATTCATCAAACCATCGTAACCTGCACATTAAGGAAAAAATGGTTTTAGTGGAAATATGTATTATAAAAAAGAGTTACAGAAGATTACATGTCTATGTTACGTGAGAATAACTAACCTGGGAAAGAATTGACATCGATGATAGCATGCCGACCACTGGAAGCATCAACCACAACGTCGACTGTACAAAAAGGAAAGAAATTAATACTAGGCAAAAATCTAAGAAATTCCTTGAAAATTAAAACAAGACGTTTGAAAAGCTGATAATTGTCATATTTATGAGTATTACCTCCAAAGAGACCTAAGCGTAAAACTTTCCGAGTCCGAACTTTAAAAAAATAATTTAATTCATTATTAGTCAAGTTAGTAATTTCGTACTATGTGATGAAAGTTTGATGACTAAGCATCCAACAAGCATTTTTTAAAAATGTAATTTACATCTGTGTCATTGTAAATTTAGAAATGGTCAACTCTACACTTGCGATTCAATCTAAACTTACCAACGATACGAGTCAAAGTTTGAGGACATGGTATTCTATTTTCTCCAAGAGTACCACAGTCTTCTTGAAACGTCAGTTGACTACAACTGCTGGGTTTTGAAATATCACCGCTATGGAAATGAATTGGTTTCATATCTAAATTATTCAAAAATCCACATTATCATTTTTGTCATGTACATTTACATTGTATAATTGTAGATACATTTTCAGTTTTGTAAAAGTAATAAACGTAATTTGTACATAACGCAAATACAATGTAACAAACTATTTTACCTTTTGAAGCCGTTAAATTTCTAATGGAAGGTCGTTCAACAAGAACATATTTATCACCTATAGTGGTTGTAATAAGAAAACTCAACAAACAATTGCAAAATGAAGAAGTAAAATAAATATGATACCCCAACAAAGATAACAATACAAGAATTGTGTCTATTTTTACCAAGCACGAAGAGCTTATATAGGACAGCATTGTGATTCACAAATGACTGGACTACACAAGGGAAGATACACTCACGAAGGCCATCCTTGATCATTATTAATAAAAGATCAATTAATTTTTAACATATTGTCAATCAACATAAGGGAAAACCCTTGGATTGACTATGGACTATAGTCAACAATAATAATAAGAATTCAACTCTATATTTCTATTATTTTTCAGTTTTCTAGAAAAGTAGAACCCTAGTTGTAAAATTTAACACATGAGTTTTACATGTTTCGCAAAAGAGAATAGTCTACTTGTAGTTTTTGTAGAGTTGAATTAATATGAAAATGTTTTTTCACCACATATTATCTTATTTATAGGGTCATCATCGTCAGACTTACCTCATTAAAAGCTAGCGTCATCTGAAATAGAGACAAATTTAGGATAATGTGGATAAATATTCTCAATAAAAATTAAAAGGAAAATCTTACAACATGCGGGTTACAACATTTGACTTGTACACCAACCTCATGAGCAGAGGATCCGTGAGCAATTATTGGCTTACATACTGAAAAAAATACCGGATAAGTTTATAAAAGAAAAGAAACAAAGATTAGACATCAGACAAACTTACTAGAGTGACTTGGTGATTTGAACCATATAAAAAAGACTAGTTTTTTGGGTTAATAAACAATAATATTTATTTATACCTAGTGGAAATGATGCTTTCGAACGACGCAATAAATCGATGTTTTTATCATGATTATTGGAATCCAAAACAACAAAAGGTGGCACAAATACGTCATCTAAAATTGTTAAGAGTCAGCAGAATATGTATTATTATACACAATAGATTATTGATTACTGCCATTCAGTTGACACAAATTATGTATGTGTAGTTCTTTATAATACAATACAAAACGACAAAACATACCACTGGTAATAAATTCACTGATGATAGTATAGGTTTTATATCGATTGATTACAGTCTGTAAAAATATTAAAAATAGGAAGTATTAAGTCAAAATTTTTAGGTACTTATGTTATTTGATTATAAAATAGAACAATATTATTATTTTATATAAGTTAACGCACCCTTGTTGAGTCTATTGGATCAACAATGATCACTTTTGGATTTTGACGTTGATAGGTTTCCACATTTTCGATCAATGACAATGCCTGTAAATATATATAAAAATACACAGAAATGTAACAGAAATGTCAATGTGGTGGAGACTCTAATGTGGAGTACAGACATGTATAATGATATGATGACTTATGTCAATACAAGATGTTGTCATTCAATGAACTTTAGACGAATGATTCTGTTTATTTATACCTCTTTGTTTCCAAGGTCAGCTTGGGCAATCAAGTCTGTCAACTAGTGTAAAAAGAAATAAAAGAATGTCAATGAATTAACCCATATATAATCTGATATAGTAAAACCACAGACTTTTTAACAGTACAATGACACAAGTAAAGTTGACAATATAGTAAACCATGTATTTTATATTTTTTGACATGATGATTACCTTGTGTAAAATAATGTCAAAGGGTCCTTGTTCACTAAGTGGAATTGACAAATCAATTTTGAAAGCTTCAATATTTAAGACACTTAATTCTTCCAAGATATCCGACATGGGTAGTTTTTTTGATTTCCGGTCGGAGAACCAAAACCCGAGTGTTTTCTTTGGATACATATCCATGATTACTTTTCGGACCGGGACCCAAACCAACAAAAATGTTGGATTGTACTCAAGTTTTTGGCTTGAGTACAATCTTTACAGAAAAAAAACAAAAAAAAAATGTTTGAAACAGAACTCCTGAGTGAGCGAGTATGCAAAGAAGGCCAGATGACATCCTTGACTCGAATGTGAGCGGAAAAACGGCCACAAGATCGTTGTTGTTTTCGTTCGTTGTTAATTGAACAATAAAGGATTTTACAGACTTCAACTCATGTACCAAAATTTGTTGATTATCCTTACCTGTGTATAAAAGTTGATCAAAATGAGGGACACACCAGGATATTCCTCCTATGGAATCTTGCACGATATGTACACGTAAGTCTTTTCTTTATCTCATTTCCGTTGTGGGAAAAGTGACAATCCAAGTACAATGGGGTTTTTTTTATATCCTGTGATTTGTAGGTTATACGAAACTATTGGCTGTGGTGGATTCGGAAAAGTCAAAAAGGCAACGCATGGAATCACTGGGGAACGTGTGGCAATTAAGATTCTGGACAAGGCTTCTTTAGGTGTAAGTTTCTTTTCTCTTGTTACAATTAACAACCTATTTAAAAGAAGTTCAAGTTAAGGATTTTTTTCAATAGAAAATATTGGTTAGACGTGATTTCTACTAGTTTATTTAATCATACTTTAGAGTTACTCTGTTTTTGTCAGTTGTTTTCTTTTGGTTCCAAATATTATGCAAGCTTTTCTTACACCTCTGACTCGTAGTACTTAAATAACACTGTATGTACACAGTACTTTTAATTGAAGGTTATTTCAAGCACAAAACAGAGGTTTAACAAAAAAAACTGTTCTTTTGACTAAATTTTTCCTAAATGTAGCAACAGTACTTTTTGGTTAATTCATCTTTAGTATAATTGAACCGGGCTTGACATCATTGCCACTGCTTATCAGAACACTAAATTGATAAAAATGGTTTAATTTTTTTTGTCTTCTTATCATCATATCTCATTCATGTACAATTGTACACTAAAGCTGTTACCAGCAAGGTTGAATTCAACTTTTATACAAGCTGTGCAAATAGTAGTTAATATGATATATTATGGTTCGGATAGTTTTAGTCATGGCCATGTTACACACACCATTTACCTACTTGTACACTGGTTTATCTGTATGCTAGTATTATTGATTAAATTGATTTATAAGCGCCTGTGTGTGTGTGTGTATGACATGTTATTTCCTGTTACGAAATGTATGGACTTTTACCAATCATCAATTATCCCATCTACCTTGTAATTTACCTTAGTTTTTATTTTATGATAATATAATTCTCTTTTAATTTTTTCATGTAGGTGGATCTTCCTCGAGTGACAAGAGAAATTGAGACATTAAAGACATTGAATCATCCATACATTTGTAAACTTTATCATGTATTTGAAACAGCAGAAAAAATATTCATGGTATGCGACAACTATACAGTTTAAATGTAGCATGATGCAATCTTCAAAGCTTTTACCATTTATTTCAACTTTTACAGGTTATGGAGTATTGTCGTGGTGGAGAGTTATTTGACTATATTGGTGAGGGGAATTAATATTGCCCATTAGTAGGAATTAATAATTTCAAATTATTATGAATGGCTTAGTTCATTAATTCAACTAAAATGTTTTAAATTTTTTGATGAAATGCAGTACAACGAGATCGTTTGGAAGAATCGGAAGCAAGGAGAATATTTAGGCAAATTGCAGCAGCTGTTGCTTATATCCATGCCAGAGGAATTGCTCATCGAGATTTGAAACCCGTAAATCATAATTCTCAATAGAAAAGTTTCCACATTTGTATGCTGTATGTTTGACTACTTTCATGTTTTAATTTGTAGGAAAATATTCTACTGGACAGTGAAAATAACGTCAAATTAATTGACTTTGGCCTGTGTGCTGCTCCTGTGGGCGGTCTTAAAGCTGAACTTGAAACTTGTTGTGGATCACCAGCATACGCAGCACCAGAGTTAATCAAAGGTGAACGTTACATTGGGCCCCTTGCTGACTGTTGGAGTCTTGGTGTACTGCTTTACGCTCTACTTAGTGGTTATCTTCCCTTCGATGATGCTAACCTTGGAAATTTATACAAAAAGATTCAAGTTCGTCTATTGGCTAATCATATTGCTTCATGTACACAATTTAATTTTTTTTCATGTTACAGGAGGGTAAATATTTTGAACCTCGATGGTTGAGTGAAGGCAGTAAAAATATCTTACGATGCATGCTTCAAGTTGATCCAAAGTGAGTGATGTTTTTGGATATTTTTATTGTGACAATATGTAGCTTATTTATTTCATACTTTTTTTTTATTCACAGTTATCGACTATCAGTGAATGATCTTTTGCATCACACTTGGTGTCAAGATGGAAGACCTGCTCAGATTCCAATTGTAAACACGGGTTTGGTAAGGACGGCAACTATAAACAAAAATAACTTTTTAAAGTAAAAAAATGGGGAAGCATAAAATTTAATATGTTCTTGTTTTTTTATTGTAGTGCAATGATAATATTGATGAAGACGTGATTCGGTTGATGGCACCATACTTTAGAAAACATCCAACTGCAATGAAACAAATTGTTATCCAATGGGATTATGAAACACAAGAAGTTGCCACATACTTTATGCTACTTGCTCGAAAAATGAAATATGGTGTTCCTACTTTCCGTTCATTTGGTATTAATATTGATCAGGTATAAGCATGTTTTTGTAACACTTATATAGGGAAAATTGTATGCATGCAAAAGTATTTTCAGACTCAATAATAATGCCATTTTTTCTCTCCTTTTTTCAGCCCATGATCAACATCAGCAAAGTTCAAAAATCATTAGATGCAGAGTTTGCAAAATATGATGTAGAATCTGACTCGGTAGATTCTGTACCGTTGGCAGCTCCAACTCGTACTTATTTTTCATCCATGGAAGGTGGTCTGGATGACTGTAGGCTGTTACAAATTGGAAGTCCAAAGACAGAAGAAGAGAAAGAAAATGACCGTAGTCGTAGTCCCATCATATTTAGCCAACCTAAAGTGCCTGACTCTGCTGCCCGATCAAGATGTAGTCCAAGAAAGCAGTCAAAGTTTTATGATAATGGTAAAGAAACTAAAATATGGAATTTTTAAAATAGAAAGTAACTTAAAAATAAACTTTTCAATTTTAAGTTGTTTGCTAATTTGTATTTTCTAATATATTTTTCGTAGTATCTGCTCAGTTATCTTCCACTGGTCTTTCACCTGCCAGATCTGCTGACAGTATATTGACTGATGGCATGAAGACTCCTCAGAGAGAAAAGTAAGTTATATATAAAACGTCTTACAACATAATTGTAATACTGTGCATGTTGTCCTATTGTCAGAAATTGACAAAAATGATTGAAAACTAAATTCATTCTTTACTTTTTTCAGGTGGAGAGGAATTGCTCAGAGTCCTAATGCGACCCCTTCAAAACGCAAAGTTTTGGGTAGTATTGAACGAGGGTTGGATAAAGTTAGACTCATGTTGACTCCCAGAACTGGAAAAACCAACAAGAATAAAATAAAGACTATTTCATATCATGGCAAGGTATGAGTGTAACTGTTTTAGTTATAGTAGCATAAGAAACTTAAAAAAGTATACAACAAGATATTTTAATGATTTTTTTTGTATTATACAGAGTGCTTTCAATGTGTCAGTCACATCTCATGCAGATCCTGACAGTCTAATTACTGAATTGAAAAATTCTTTATCAAGAATAGGCATTGAATGTAAACAACACGGGTACGAAATAATTATAAACTTTTTTTCCACACACCTCAACAACAAAAAAATTGTATAAATCTATACACGGTAGTATGAGATAAATAAGTTTTGTTTTTAATGTTAGAATGTTTTTTTAATTCCATTAGGTATCGATTATTGGGCAAAGTTGAATCGGCTAATTCTCGGATTTTGAAATTTGAACTTGAAGTTGTTTGTATTGGCTCTCTTAATCGTATTGGAATCAGACGAAAACGAACACAAGGGTCTGGTTGGGAATATAAAAAAGTAATTGAACAAATTCTAGCATTGTGTGGAAGTGAGCCTTTAGAATCACAATCACCTCGGGAATTACTTGAACTTAGACAGAAACCCTTGCAAACAATGGTATAGGACTCATCATTCCCAATTAATATTACTGAAAAAAATATTGTGTACAAACGAAGGATGAAGCATAATTTAATTTACTCTTTTTTTCATTTGATTTTTGTTTTTCTTTTTTTGTAAATTTTGATAAATAATAATTTTTTTGATTTATAAAGAATATAAGGAAATGCAAATTTAATGTACATGAATATGAATGTGCATAGGTACTTATAGTATTATGGTTCTGTCAACATGTTGTTTTTTGTTCTGCTGTCCAATGTACGGTAAAAGTATTCACTTTGTGTATGGATAATACATGAAAGAACAATGAGGCCTTATCAAGATAATTAAATAAGTCTCTTGGAGAATGTTTCTAAAAATTCAAAAATATTTAGATTCATGACGGGATGATTTCCAATTATAAGACCCATCAGAGAAGTTACATTTGTGTATTATTACTTTTTTAACAACGACGAGTTCTCAGTCTGTTAATAAAAAATCATTTATACTTGAACCATTTGACTGTTATATAGTAATTTTTATTTTTAGATATTGAAGTTGAAATTTTTAGATATTTTTAGATTGAATATGGCATAACAATTATTTTTTATAAAATATAATTGGAAAAAATTGCACACGTACAACAACATGGTACAAGGAAGTGGTGTACATGTTCCGTATGCATTTGTTAATTCCCTCGTCAATATTATGTATAACCCGAAAAGCCCTAAATCCGTGTGTGGAAATTGCACTAAGGAAATACTTTTAATAATTATCAAATTCTGCTTTGGATTTGTTCATTTGAGCCATGATTGCTTTCACAAGATCCTCAGACTGTAGAGCCTGAGAGTTCCACCGGGCCTATGAAGATTTAGAATTCGGAAAATTACTTAAATGTAATTTTTTTTAAAAAAAAGTTTAAAGTCAACTAAATGCAGTGTTGGACTCACATGATATTCCAAACTTTCATCAGTTGTGTGATCCTTTGAATAATTAATGTTCACTTTGGTTCCCTGTACTGCAACAGGTGAGAGAGCTAGAAAGAACAATGATTTCAGTAAATTTATGATTTTCAAATTGATCAAAATTTCTGAAAAATTATTTTGAAACTCACCTGCTATCCTTTGAGCAATTTCTAATGCTGCTTCAAGCATACTAAAATAATTAAGACAGATTAAAATTTGAGAATAATTATATGATGCTTGCCAATTATAATAACTTGAATCTATCCATCTATTATAAAGAAAAAAGTGGTTTTATTACTTTTCTTTATTAGGAAATACACGGCTAACAAAACCTACAAAGTATATGAAAAATATTTATTGAGAGCTTTGTTCATTACTTACATTTGTACAGAAAATAATTGCTAATTTCTCTAACCAGACTCTTTCGCTTCGTCAGAATACATCTTTCTACAAGTGTACACCAACTCATTAATAAGACTCATACTGCCCATTATTTTGGGCATTCTTTGTAGAGCACCAACGTCAGCGGCTGGGAGCATAAAAAATAGTAAATATATATCAACATCTATCCCATATAATTAAAATTATGAATATTTTAACTAAAAACCGAATCCCACTATACTTACCCAAGCCAATAGCAACTTCCTTAATTTGAAACCATGCATCTTGTGTACAATAACGAATATCGGCAGCCGCTATTAAATTTACTCCCCCACCTAAAAATAAATTCAATAATTAATGATGTTTTTATGTATATTTTGAGCTCATGTAAGTATTGGAAAAAATGGTAAACTATTCATGTTGACAACGTACCAACACAAGCATTGTGAACGGCCGCAATGACAGGTTTGGTACACTGAATAGATGGGAAAAAATGACCAAGTATAATTTCATTGCAAGAGGTGATAAAATATTAAATAAATAATTACTTTCTCTAATGCAGTGAAAGAATCTTGATACTCCCGAATAACACGATAATATTCTTTTCCTTTCCTAGGAACATCACCATCACTTTGTGTTATACTTGTTAAGGAGCCAATGTCCGATAAATCCAGACCTATTTTTTCAATTTTTTGTAAGTACATATTAAAATTTATTAAAAATATTACAGAAACCCTTTTAAATTATTCACATACTCTTTATTCATAATATTAAGTAATTACCGGCAGTAAACAATCGACCGTTTCCTTAAAAAACAAATAAAAATAATATAATACATTTAAAGTGTGTTTACAAATGTCTATTTTATGTAAAATTTTATGATAAACTCACCACTTAAAATAATGGCCCGGCAATCTTTCTCCTTATCCAGTTCTTGAAAGCATTCCCGAATCTCTCTAGAGCAATAAACCAAAAATTTTGATTGACAAAACTGACTAATTGACAAGTCATTTAAAAAAATGAAATTGGACATTGGACTTTTACCTCCAGAATGCAACATTCATAGCATTAAGTTTATCAGGTCTATTCAATTCTACAGCTCGTACATGGGGAGCAATTGTTTTGATTTGAACTGTCTCATAATTTCGAATACTTAATTGTAAAGATGACTTGATAGCACGTCCTAGTTTTTGAGAAAACATTTTGTAAATTAATATTTTTGACACTCCAAAAAAACTTCAAGTACTTTTTTTGACAATTTGAATAAATGGATTCGTCCCAACATCAAGTATGTATAGAAGACGTGATGATTTTCGTCTGTGTTAATTTTAAATGCAAAATGTCTCGCATTTCCTCCGAAATCGCTTGAATGACATTGAGAAGCGATTGTTTAACATTAAATCGGTGTTTAATAATATAAACAAAGCACATATTATGTAATTTGCAGAATGGAATATAACACGACCTGTCATTTAGCAAATTGCATTGAATCATGTCTCCAAAAGTACCTAAATATTAAATATAATGTTTCCCGTCATCTTATATTTTACTGTTTTACAATAATGCATCCACATTTACTTTGAGTTTAAAAGAATCTATTTGTTCACCTTAAAAACTTGCAGTTTCTACTACTTTACGACATTTCATTTCTCAAACGGTGAATACAACTCTTTAGTCATTAACAATTCATCGTAAAAAAAAGACTGAAGGTATTTAAACGTACTTCATTTACATGTTACATTACCCCTGGGTTACTTATTGGGTGGGGCTTAGTTTACTTTTGTCAGAAAGGGGATGTAAATTTTCATATAAGTGTAAGTTAAACTCGTAAAAATGCTGTACAATTATGACTTATTATAATGGCTATAGATTGACAGCTAACAATAAGAAAAGTTTTGACAAGTAACAAGATCCAAAAAAGCGGCTACGTGTACCCCCTCGTCAAAGCTTTACATTTTTATTTACAGTCTCAACTTCCCTTGTGAAGAGTGCTTCATTCTCACCAACTAAAAAAATGTATTAAATACGAGCTTCAATTTAATTGCCTTCCAAAATACAACCAGTTCAGAAATCAGTATGAAAGATAAAGGCAAGAAAATAATTCAGGTGATTTTCAACCACATCTCCTTCGCACCAACATTTCATTTATTACGAGTTGAGAATTCACTGAATCATAATAATTAATTATGTGTACACACATTGGGTTCTACGTGGTTAGACTCAAATACAGGTGTTTGTTGGACCAGTGAGCGTCGAATAAAATTGTTTTTGTATAAATTTTCATTGTTTAATCATCAGCAAGTACCCCGAATTAAAAAAAGAGTCTTTGATTCAGTTTCCTTTTGTCTTGTAACTGTAAACAAGTATAAAAATATATTTTGTGAGTCTGTGTGTGTCATCCCTGAATTTACTATGGATAAATTGTCTGTTTTTCTAAAAATAAAAACATTAGAATAATGTTCCACTGCCCATTATATTACACACAGAGAACATATTGTGAGTCTTGTGACGGACATCTTCATGGGTGTCAGACTAATCTAATGTCAACTGTTTCTTTTTAGATAAAAATAATATAATCTCTGCCAGTCATTCATTATTTACATTGGGCTCTTGGTTCTTGTCAACCAGATAAAAGAGAAATTAAAATCCTATTGTGCAATGACCACCTCCTTATCACAAAGATAAAGCACTAATACGAGTATTCCTCACCATTTTCAAATGCCAAAAAAATAGTGTTCAAATTTTGCAGTCGCATAAAATACATGATGGGGTCAAGTGAGGATCTTTTTCGTACAATGTGAAATGTGAAAGTTTTTTTTATTAGAAAGTAAAATAATGGATAAAAAATTTGGATGTCGTCAAATTTGTCAAATTCTACTGGGGACAACCAAAAAATTCAGATCAAAGAAATGTTCTTCAATTTTACACACAGCCCTCATTTTATTATCAATATTTTTACTATGGTGGACGTACAATTTGTACTTTTATCAAAAAAATTTTTACCTCCATACAATTCTACAAGTGATTGGAGAGGATCGAAATACTTCAGTAAAATTAATGCCTGGAATTCGTACTACGCTCCGTGAACCTAATCATGCCTGTCAGGTACGTTGGTCATTCAAAAAAATTTGACTTTATGATACATTTTATGTATTACTAATTAAGAAATAACATATACCATTTAATTTAATTCCAGAATTTCAACTTGTCTTTATACTAGCATGCAGGAAAGAATGCCTTGGCGATCGTACTGGTGACTAGCAAAGCCGAGAGTTTTGATCGTCGTGAGGTCATTCGATCAACTTGGGGGAGTTCTGAATATGATCTTGACATTATGGTCTTTTTCTTTAGTGGACGACCATCCTCTGGAAATTACAAGGTTTATTTTATTTTGTAAAGAAAAGTATTTCAAAAAATATTTTGAAATATAAAACACGTCATTTTATAGGATTTAGAGAAAGAGGCAGCTCTTCATGGTGATGTCATCATTGAAGACCTTGATGAAAATTACTATGGACTTGCCATCAAAACATTACGAATGCTCAAATGGTTTCAAAGAAATTGTCCAAAATCTAAATTCCTCATCAAGGCAGATGACGATGTGTATCTCAATTTACCTCATATGGCGAGTCAACTCAGTCAACTTGACACTAATTTTAAATTAGGAGGACGAGTTTTGTCAGGGCGAAGTCCAAATTTAATGAATCCTTTTTCAAAGTGGTACACTCCCTCAGAAATGTGGCCACTAGGTTCAATTCCACCAACTTACCTTGGAGGTCCTTGTTACATCATAAGGGGCAGTTTGGTTGCAAATTTACTGGAGGCTAGTTGTGAACTTCCTTTGTATCATCTCGAAGATGTTTTTGTCACTGGCATGGTGGCAAATCAACGACTCAAATATGAATTGACAAGCATTCCAGGGACTTTTGACCCAAAATATCCAGCCTCTTGGTATTTTATAAATAAACATTTTGGAGATGATTCAGTCATTTCTTCCTTACACACTGACGGTGATTTTAGTTTAATGAAACGGGTCTTTCTTGACGTTGAAACTAGTTCATAAATTTCATAATAAAAGTTTTTTTTTGAAATATATGAGACTTTTTTGACTACTGCTTATTTTCAAGACTAAAGAGACGCGCATACCTACTGTGATTTAATCATTAAAATTGAACTCTCATAGTTGCTCTGGGAATTTAAATGGAGTTTCTTTAATTGAGACAAACCGTAATTTAATTGCTTTTATGCGATTGTAACATAACAGTCAGAGTCATTTGTGAAGATTCTTCCGGGACGTGCAGTAAATTGTGATTTTGTGCTCTAAGTTGAAGAGAAGATATAAAAATGAAATCTGAGTCTGAAGCCACAGAGGAAGAGATTAATTTTCTCAATAAATGGTATAAAGTCCATGAGACAATTGGCAAAGGAGGGTTTAGTATAGTTAAAAAAGCAACTCATAGGTTAACAGGAGAACTTGTGGCAATCAAAATCGTGGACAAAACTTCTACTGCTGTAAATAATTTAATTTATTAATTTACATGGTCATATAGGTAGTTATCATCATAATTTTTTATTCCATTGTAAAATTTAGAATAAGAAAATCACTATTAAATCAGCAATCGACCAAGAGATTAATACACTGAAAAAGATTCGACATCCTTCCATTTGTAAACTTTATCAAGAAATTCGTACAGAGAGATATATTTGTATAGTAGAAGAATACTATGCTGGTGGAGAACTCTATACCTATGTCGGTAATTAATTTAAATTTTTTCACTTCATTTTTCAAAAAATGACAAATCTTTGGATGACTCTTCAGAGAGAAAAGGTCGCCTGGAGGAAATGGAGGCTCGTCGACTATTTAGACAAATTGCGGATGCAGTTGGACATCTTCATAGTCATTCCATATGTCACAGGGATTTAAAGCTTGTGAGAATTTTTTTCTGCATATTATTTTATTAGAAGCATTTAATTTCCATTTAAAAAATTAAAATATGCACACAGGAAAATATTATGCTGGACTCCAGTTTAAATGCAAAACTCATTGACTTTGGACTATGTGCCAAGGTTGTAAAAGATGAAAATAATGTGGAAGGCCGACTAAATTTATTTTGTGGCTCATCAGCATATGCAAGCCCCGAGATTGTTGATAGTCAACCTTACATTGGGACAAAATCTGACATCTATAGCTTAGGTGTCCTCTTGTACTGTTGTTTATGTGGGCACTTCCCTTTCTATAGCCCGAATTTTCCAGAATTGTATCATTTGATTCAAACTGGAAAATACAATGAACCAAGATGGCTAAGTGATGGCAGTAAAAGAATGTTACAAAAACTTCTTCAAAAAGATCCTCAAAGCCGTCCAGATATCTTTCAAGTTATCAGTGATCCATTTTGTCAACTGAAGAGTCCAAAGACTTCACCTATGTGTACCCCTGTAATTTATTTTTAACCTTGAATCACACTTTATGAATTTTAAAAACATTTTTCAAGCTGAAAACCTAATGTACTAATGTTTTTTTACATTGTACTTTCAAGACAAACTCTTTAGATGTTGATGTGATCAAGAAAATGGCCAGTGCCTATAATTCAAGCTATGACAGTATGGCAGCCAAGCTTGATGTTTCGAATTTCGCTGATAATATGACTGCAACCTACTTCCTCCTATTAGATCGAAAACTTAAATTTGGTCATGAAGCCTTTTCTCAATTCGGCTTAAAAATACCACAAGTAAAAATAAATATCCGTCTCAAAAATTTTAAACTAACTGAATAATAATAATTACAAAACATTTTTAGTCAACTTTTGAACCCTCGGACATGAATACTGAATACGGAGGTGGTGACACTGGATGTCAACCAAATAAGTTGGCCAAAAAAGATGAGAAAACAGTTGAAAACACTTTTGGAAAATTGCACACAAACATCTTTTCCAGGTTAATAAATGACCTATATAAATATTCTGTACAACACATTAATTCTGATGGCTAATATTAATTATTTAGATTTTATGAAGCAAGGAAACACAAAGACAGCTTCGTGAAATTACTACCAACAAATACAATCGATCCATACATGACCATAGCTAATATAAAAGCTGCATTTTCTTCTTTAGGAATTCAATATGTACATATGTCAAAGTTCGTTCTTGTAGGAAAGGGAGAACTCAAAACAAAAAAGAAAAATAAATTTGTCATGTTAGAAATTGAAGTACAAGTTTTTATAAAGGAATCCGCACCATACAACACCAAAATCTATCTCAAATGGGACAGAAAGGAAGGCCCAACAAATGAATTTAAAATTCTGATAAACAAGATTACAAAAAAATTGAAAATATTTGAAGAATCCAGAAAAGAACAATTTCTATTGGACAACTCTGACTGTTATTCTTGTCCGCGTTCAATGACATTGTAGTGTGGTACTTATTATTTAATAAATCTAGATTGATGATATTCACTGAATAAAATGAATTCTTTAGTCTATTAACCGTCTTATTAATTTTCAAAGATGGTAAACAACTTTTCATAGCTGTCACCGTCATTTTTTATTAACAGTTTCTCCCACACAATTTTCGTCGTTTTCCAGTAAATATTTTTCTCACATAATTTATATCTCATTTTTCATGTTTTTTTTTGTTTCGTAAATTTTCTTATTAGTATCAGTACAGAATAGTACTCGGTAGTTTTCCTTATAATTTAATTTATTATAATAATCGACAATTAGTACGTGTTTACTATGGGATAATAACTGATGCTTCACAGGCAGGGTTAGAATGCCTACACAGATATAACAATAATAACAAATTCTTTTTTTTTGACAACGACACACTTCATTTTACCTCCCGTCTTTGTTGTAACAATAATAATAATAATATATAACATAATAATAATAATGGTGGTATAATAATATATTTGATCATAAAATTATTAAATTATTACACTACGCAAATAAAGCCCTATATTACAAGAAAGTTCACAGTTTGTATTCATTTTTTATAAGATATTCACAAGAAGTTTTAGAGTTCCCAATTTCGATTTGGGTTCTCCGAGATTTTCATGGGTGTCTATAGCGAAGGGACCTGGGGAGAAGGGGGTTGAAAGGATTTGATGTCAGTTCAGCTTTCGAGTCGCACCAAGGAAATAGAACAAATGGTGTAGATGATGACAAAATTAGAAAATAAGGCATGAAACTCCGTCAATCGTTCTTTTTACAATAACTGGGCCTGCCTGACAGCAACTATAAAAAAACATATTCCAAATAAGAATCACATATGACCATGTAAAAGTAATTTAATCAATTTCTCTAGTCATTAAGGTATAATATACAAAATGGTCACATACCTCCGAGGATTCGAATCTTCGCTACTGGAAAAAGAAAAAAAGAACAAATTAATTAAAACATCTACATATCCCTATGAATATGGTACCCATGCATTATACAAACATGAACTATTTAGAAATACACGTTGAATCATACACTTACTAAACTTCATGACAATCTCGGCATCGTTGTTTTTTTCCGTAACTCCTGTTATCAAAAATTCAATATATAAAGTTTTGACAATGACACAAATTAAATTTTTAACAATAGTTAAAGAATAATTTAAAAAAATTCAAATTACTAACATGAAACGCATTAGCTGAAACACTTAGAAAAAAGGCCGCATCGTTTGTTTTTCTTGGAGCTCCCACTGGACTTTGTGGGTAATAAGGGAGGAGGCTGAAGACTTAATGGGTCTAACTGTACGGGCTTCTTTTGACAAATGACTGACGATGAAGTACAGTTAGATAATCGAAAATCATTTAATTTGGTCAGGTTGCTGGAAGAAGAGTCGGGTTGAACGATGGGATAAGAGTATTCATGAGGGTGGGCGAACTGAAAATAAAAAAAATAAAAAAAATAATCAATTTGAAACTGCAAAACGATGGAGTCAAACTAACCACATAATAAAGTATCACAATTCATCATACAACATTTTGTCACAATTTTATTCAAATTACCTGTACATATGACGAATATTGCTCGTCATCTTTCAATAATTGTAGATCTCTCTCAGACAATTTATCTTTTTCTTTGGACACTGAGTACATATCTTTGAAACCACTACTACTGTCTTTTGTACAGGTTCGTGAGGCAAAGTACCTAAAAATAAATGTACAACAAATTTTTTTTACTTTATAACATGAATACGACTGTTATTTTAAATTGTACTTAATTAAATTACTTTCATTACAATTATAAAATAAGACACAAAACTCTTTCACTGTCAATACTCACATTCGATGGAGATGAAGATGCGACGGAGGGTATTGATGAATTTGATTATGGGATCCTGTCGCACTACTAGAACCTGACGATGTTGAATCTCGTTCTACGGGAAGGTCCAACGTCTATAAAAAGAAATCAAATCATAAATTCATTTTTTACTCCCTCAATAATATCTCAACATATTTAAACAAACTCTTTATTCATACACATTCATCATCTAAAATTTTGCCGACATATGCAGATTATATTTGATAAAATAGAGTCAAATAGAAAAATATTAGAGAATAGGAACAATTGAGGCCAGTGATGGGTATTATAAAGAGTTTGCTTGAATTTCATAAACTATGTATACAAACTATACAATTTATTTTGTGTCTGCCAGACTCACCATAAAAACATCGTCATCACCAGTATCTGTTGGATATTTTCGTAGAGGAGAAAATTCAGGTCCATCTGCAACCCACAGAACAATAGAAAAAAACATGAAATTTTTCTCACAAAATTTCCCACGATTACATCAACAATTTTTTTTTTGATAAAAAAAATATTTCAACAAAACACTTCTAAAAGGCAACTTCCAATTCTTTCACCAGCCATAACACTTTCAGCTACATACAATGTAGGTAGAGCATCCCAAAACTTAAATTATACAATTTTTATTCTTCATCTCAACAAAAATTTAAAAATCACTACTACACTCTAGTCTAGAGATGAAGATGCTGATGTCTAAGCATATCTCATGGTCACAAACACACCAATAAAAAATGTAACAACTCAAAATTACCTGACTAAAACAACGATCATAAACATTAAAAAAAAATACGAAATATAAAAAACATAATATGCTCATCACTAACAGTGCTCGCGATATATTTTAGTACAATTTTCTTAAAATAAATTCCATGCCCTATAAAATACAGAGTCTGTATTAAAGACACTTGTTATAAATTAAAAAAAACCATTTTAAAAACTTGGGATTCAATCCACGATATTTTTATCAATGTAAAATTAATCATTATTAAATTAAAGCTCTACTTTGATTTAATATGTATATTACACACACACCAAATACAAAAAGAATACCAAGTACATAGCAAGCAATACAAAGATCTCTCACAGCAAAAAAAGTAACCCTTATTTTCTTAAAGTCCATACACAAAATTTACAAGGTGGAAAATAGTGAAAATACCTAAAGACTGAAAAACATATACTTAAATACAAAACTACATACATGCATGTATGAACCATTGTTAAAAGTTGGGACGGAAGTTGAACTGGAGGCTCAAATATGCATTGTCATTGTCCATAGCATTGGAAAATCTTCATGGAATGAACTGTATAAGCCTACACTTTTTCTTTCACAAAATAAATGTCTCCTCTCAATTCTCAATCATTCTTTCTTCTCGTGTACTTACAGTAGAGTCTACGACGGCTATATAAAGTTATAAAGGTGGTTCTATTCCTATACAAAATCGTAATAACATTGCTCAATGAGCAATTTTCAACGTAAACTGTAGTCGTATGTTCCTCCAGTCAATACACACTATTTATTTCTTGTACCATTGTATTCAATTGTACAAGCCATCAGTCAGTCAGCCAATATAAATACAAAAAAAAGAAGACGAACCAACTCTTATTACAAGATAAAGCTAAATGATGTTGACGGTAGAAAATACCATCGGCCTAGTTATTCCCTTTTCTTTTCCATCACCATCACATACAGATACACCACTTAAACTATGACTAGTATATAGTCATGATCGTCAAACAAGTTGAAATTGAAAAAAAAACCACCGAGAGAGAGAGAGAGAGACCTTTCAAGAAATATTTCAAGGGATGGATACTTTGAAGGCAAACGGAAAGAAATTTCTACACTATTATCCCACTATGTTCATCTTTACGCTAAAGTAAAAGTACCCTTACTACGGTACAATACCCTTCAGATTCATAGAACGAAGGATCAGCTGAATACATCCCTTATGACAATTATTACTCAAAGGACAGCACCTTTAAAAGAACTAAAAGGAAAGAGAAACAGAAAAAAGGTTTCCCTTTCTTCTCTATTTTTCATAGGGAAATGCTATGTATGAAGTGACACACACACACACATCAAGCAGTATATAACCCTGCGCATGTGCGACATTCAGAAAAATATTTGTTGATCTCACAAGCCCTCACATATTATACATATAAAAATTATTCCATTTTCAGTAAACAAATTCATGAGTTGAAAAAAAAAATTTTGATCCGCTAGACACACTATTCAAATACCTTCAATTTCAGAGCTAAAATTTTATTGAAGCTGTATTGATGTTGTCCATCCATGTTATACGTGTCAGTCGACGACCCAATAGTCTAATAACAAGACTACAATACTCACAAAGTTAAATCTCAAAAATCAGCCTTTAGAAACAGGAAGCAAAACAATGCCTTTACTATAGCACAGTCAATAATAATCCTCATCGACAAACCATACAACAGACAGACTATACGGTGACTTACAGGACAACACAGGAACAATCAAAAAAAAAGCTTTTGAAAAGTAAAAAGGCACAATAATTGTGAGAGTCCAAGCTCTTATTCTATGGTATATATTTATATGACAGGACTACGTAATAAAAACTACCGAGAATAAACACAAAACTTACCCGTCCATAACGAGTGGATATGACCGTTTCCGGATTATTTACAAAAAAAATAATCATGATCCAGCCAGTTATGTCATTGTCATGAGAGAGACAATCGAAAGCAAGAATAGAAAATGCATAGAGAATCCCGTATTAAATATCACCATTTTTTAAAACGGATTTTTTTTTGTTATTTCATAAGCTTAAAACATGAACTCGACACCCCACAAAATAAAACTTAATTGTTTCCTACGCACATTCTGTACAGATGATGTGTTACATGACGCTGTTTACTATTTACAACATCTAGACTATTATTGATATCACCGTATGTGTGTACAGTACTATCAAAGAAAAATGTTATACGTAAGATGAGGAAACAAAAAAACTCACCCTTGCCAATGTAATCATCGATAAGGTTCCCCAAGGCACCAAGCTTCCTCTGCTCATTTGAGGTTAAAAATACCTTTAAAAATAAATCAAAAATATTAAAATTTCAATTCTTCTTATTATTATTATTCAAAAACGTATTTTTTTAAAAAATAACTCACCTCAACGGGCTCCGTTTGTTTTAATATTTTTTGCGAAATTTCGACCTGTAAACATTAAAAAAAAATATTAAAAAATGTCATTCCGTATTCATAAAACAAGTAATACATGAAAGAACAGTTTCAATAAAACAAATAGAAACTTACAACTGCACGGGAAAAAGCCCGAGCATCAGCAGCCGTCTGAAAAGTCAGTCCGAATTTCTTCTCACCAGTTTTCCAATGATGGAAAGTAGGCATGACCTGTAGAAGAAATTTTTTAAATTAATTCGTGACATTGTGCTGAGCTTAAACTGTACAATACACATTTTTTAACATTACTCATAAAAAAATAAAAATTTGATCTTACTCTATTGTATTCGAAATCCTTCTTGATTGTACAACTGAGCACCACCTATAAAAAATTATAAAAAGAACCCAAACAATTATTATTTATTTTTTTTATACAAATTATGTTAATACTGTATCATCTGTAAATAATAATATTCCTCCCAAATTTTGAGAGAGCTCATATTTTAAAATATATCATAATGGATAAAAAAATATTTCTCATTCCTTCATTACATGACTGTCATTTACTGGTAGGCAGGTGACAGGAGGGGTAAGGGAGGAAAGAGGGGTTCACCCTTAACTTTCCTGTCATACAGTATGATTAATGGGCAAGTAAAAAGAAATTTTGGAATAAAACAAAGATTCTGCTACTTGAGGCCGAATTTTAATTCATTAAACCTCCTTCCGTAATATTAATGTTTAAGACTCAGCATCAGCATCAAAGAAAAAAACATTTTCAAACGTACTATTGTGAATCCTATTACAAAATTTGAATCATAAATTACATTCATCAATAATCTAATCACTTATTATTCATTGTAATCTAGCATTCTAATAAAACGTAATCATTTTAAAATCTTCAAGATGTACCACTGTGGCCCATGTATCAGTTTTTACCTTCATCAACCATCGTGTCACAATTTTTTGTGATCTGATTCTAATCTCTCTCCATGTGTATACATTACATTAGAAATGTGTATTTTCAAGTTAAAATTATATTGATGAAAAGATGATATCCCTTCCTTACATCTTTCCACTGACTTTGGGTATTATATATCTTTTTTCCATCATGGTCTGCTTGTGGCTTTTGGGTCCCTAGATTTCGATTATATGATTTTCCTCATTACCTACCTAATGTGTTTGCTCAAGGCATGATTAGTATGGTACGTCAGTTGAAGTTTTGATTAATGTTTTACTTTTTTTATATATAATTTTGTAACTTGTTCCCCCAGAATTTATCCTAGGCTAATATATACTACTTAGTTAGTTAGTTATAATATCATATTGAATATATACAAACATTTCTCAAATTTCAATGTTTTCTCTTGCCTGGAGGATAAAGTTATGAGGACGGACTGAGAATTCTCAAAACATTCCATCATGATTTAATTTTCAGTGTTGTTAGTCAAGCAGATGAGAAGAGGAGTTAAAATTTTCATCATCAACTGGAATATTTGCCATTTATAGTTTTTTACACTAGACACATCAGAAGAGCATAGTGTGACAACTGACAACAAATCTACTTTTCATTGACCGCGACTAGTAGAACTCCTCTCTGTACATATCAACTCTATCTATGGAACATACATTCCCCATTTAATACCATGTTATCGAGGGCAGCTATACATTTACAAAAAATGGTTACCACTAATATATTGCAAAAAAGAGGATAGTATTCAATCAACTGTACTATATTTAATTTATTTGATTTGATTAGCTTGTTGCCTCTGGTTCTTTGGTCGATTGAAAGTGATGCAGTACTCTCTCGTCTAATAATAATACATTGGTCACCATCACACCATCATGCTACTCTCATCACAAATTCTGCTCTTCCAATTCATACGTTCAACTTGTCACTAAAAAATATCAAGGACAGAATACAAATGTTGCTTATAGAGAGATAATTTCAGCTTTACTTTATGCAAATGATGAAACATTTACAATTTTAATCGTCAGCTTGATCATCCCAAAAAACTTTAAACTTTAATCACAGTCACTAGTCAGCACAGCATGATTGGGGAAAAAATAAATCATGTGTATCAAAAAACATCAGTTTATTTTTATTAATTAATTACATAATATGATTATTAATTATGCAGCGTAAACTGATTGATTGATTGACGCGTCAAAAGCAGTGTCATTCAATGAGGCCAGGCTTGTTAAAATACCTACGTGAAATAAAAATGAATAAGAAAAGTTTGGCATTTATGACAAAGAGAGAGAGAGAGATCATGGTTCATTTCAATAAAGTTTCTCAAAATTTATTTGAATACTCTGAACTAATCTAAATCAATGTTTTTTAAATAATATTAATATGTGCTGTACAACTTTATCGTTTATCTACATAGTACCTATTTAGAAGCCCACGTACCTAACTATCCAATTTTTAATTTGACCCACTATTGACGATATGATAAACTATTATCAAAAATATACACAACTCTCATTTTAATTTCCTCAACAAATCTCAACTAAATAATTCATGTACAAATGAAATACCCCCGGTATGTTTTAGGTTACCGACCTCACATTTTTCTTACATGTGTCAACAGGGGTGACTATTAGCCTAATAGTATTAGGTATTAGTGACTCCATGAGGGTAAATTAAATGAGGTACATAAATTTCTTAATTCTATAACATATCCTTCTAAGTTCTAATTCTAAATCCACATGCTCAAGTATTAATTATCGTAATGATTATTTATTTTTTTGTAAAGCTTCATCAAAGCGTAAATTTACGATATATACTAATACAGTAAATAGTTTGAGTATGTACATTACCATAAAATAATTAATTGCCAGTATCCATATTAAATACCCCTTGCACGAATGTATTGGTTCCACAGGTTCTTTATAGCGAGTATAAAGAATAATGAATGGTAATAATGAAAAACCTCTGGAATTTACCCTTTTTTAATAAGTGCATATGCCCTGTCACTGTGTCCCGTTTGGACCAATTTTTCAGAGTAATGGGGTAACTACTTTAATCCACCGGTATGTACGCAACATTAGAGTTACATGAAGTACATATGTACTAATAGACCGAAAACACTTCCCCCTCCTCTTCCCTATATCCTTTCCTTCACCCAATCACAAGCAGTAGAAGGACTTTGAAGGGAAACCTTTGAAACTCATGCAGCCTTAGTCCATTGAAACTTAGTTGTAAAAAGAAATTTCATACTTTTTTCATACGAATTAATTTTTAAAGAAAATTTCGTCAAAAAAATTTGGGAAT
>JAQIVZ010001077.1:0-41345 GCA_034700945.1 Arrhopalites spinosus | reverse complement strand
CCAGGTGATTGCAAGGTAAAAAAAGGAGCTCTCGACTAATTGCATTCCGGACAGGGACGCTTTTATTATAGAGTATATTTAAAGCTATGCATTCATGTCAAAGTGCAAAAACGAAAAATTAAGATAACATTCAACACAATTTGTTTGGTAATAATTATTTAGTTAATTTGAGCTCCATTTTAAAACAATAAAAAAACTGTTAAAATTGACTGTAAAGATTGCATACATTTTTTGTCCGTTTTAAGTATAACCGTACAAAAAGAAACTGATCAATTTTTTTAAATATTCTATTACAAATTCTGTTTAGCTCTTGTGGTCACTAATTAATTTTGTGATTAAAATGTTGAGTATTAACAGTTCTAAAGTGATATTATACTTATTTTTTGAGTCATTTTGTATATTATATGTTAATGTAAGATATCATTTATGGGACATTGTTATACAAAATAGCGTAGGCTACATTATAGAAAGAGAGATATCAACTCGTTTTTTATATCGATATTTTGATGAAACAAGTTTCGAAAATGTCTGGTTTCAATATTTAAATTGTATGTTTCATTTATTTTTGCGTAGTCCTTGATGAGGACTTATATTGATACATTGATATTCGATATATTATTTGGATTTGAATAAAAATTATATAAAACCTGACAACTGACCTTTCGAAGCCTTATAGACTTTTAGATTGACATTTCAATTAATTTGATGGTTCTCTATAATGTTGAAAATTCAAAAGTTTTATCTCATCAAAATCTTACTTAGTACTTAGTAAGTATCTAATGTTAAATTTTAGTTAGTTTATTAAATTTTTAGATGAAATGCAAATGAATATATTGAAGGCAATAGTTTTGATTTCTCATCCTTTTTTTCTATTTTGATATTTATGTTAACTTAGTTTTATAGTTATTTTATCCGCATTTACTTATCGTTAGTATTAAACATCTTATGAGTTAGTTGAATACAATAATTTTATACAGATATTATTTGTGCTGTTATTGTTATGATTAATTCTGTATTAATAGACTTTAATTAATTGTAATCTCTCTTCTTTTTTGACTTGATCTCCAATAGCTCGACATTGTATACATGTCACCACCGCTTTATAGAAAAGAGTCTATTTTAAGTCATAGTTAAATGTAACAGATTAGTCAATTTGAAGTTAAATATTTTAATAAAAAAAGAAAGTGAGAGAAAGTTAAAAATTTTAACTTCAAATCAAAATGGTAACTTTTACTATATTTACGGCAATTAAGGGATTGTTAGGTTGGAGGTGAAGCCTAATACTCTTATTAATTATTTAAAAAGTACTGATCATTTAAATCACTAAATTGAATAATAATTTCTTTAGTATGACTTGATTTATGATAAGTATTGTACAGTTTCGCGGCGGAGGATATTGTCTTTAATATGGAAGCGCGTCATAAGTCATTTATATTTGTTTTTTTTATCTCCATTTCAATCAATAATTAATTAATTGATTGTGATTTAATTTAATTTACGAATGATAGATTTTATAGACATACTTGCCCTACTCTTTTTTGAATTTTTTTAGTTTTCTCTCCCATCGTCTTCTAATTATTTATCTTATTTTATCTATGTACTTATTTTAGCACATTTTAAATACCTTCTAATCGAATGAATACTGTATAGGAATTAGATGAGTTAATAGTGTTTGGTATTTAATTATTAACTTTAGCTAAGTTTTGAAAAAAGTCATCTGTATTGTCATCATGATCAAGTAATAATCTTTTTTCTTATTGTCATCTCTAAGTTTATGTCCTTATCATCTATTATTTATTGTTTAAAATTGGTTTATTGTCTGTCTCAGACTTTTATATCGTAGATATTTTAATATTTTTGTAAATCTATATTTAATATTTTAAACTTTCAGCAGTTTCAGCCTATGACGGGATTCTGATTCACTTAAATTGTTTGCGACAATTTTAATTAATTATCTTTTCCTTTGGGCGGGCTATAAAATGTTCCAGCTGTCTCCAGTGCAGGTTAAATACTCATATTCTTCATTCCTTATATTTAAAATTTGTATATTAATACTCTAGTATTATTTATTTAATGTAAACGGTAATTTTTTAAGCGGGTCATCTTTCCCTCAGGTACCCTTGATCCTTTTATCGAAATGGAAGCTATATGTAAATTCATTTTACAATTTCTTTCTTTTTTTCAATTTATTGTCAGTTCAACTCTCTGATAGCTATTAATTTTCCAGTAATAATATTTTCATATAATTTACTTACTGATTTCAAATAGGGGAGTTAAAATACTTTTTTCATTTTCCATAATATAATATATTATATTATTATGTAATATGTAATATGTTCTATAAGATTTTTGTCTCATTTTCAAAATTTTAATTATTTTCAATTTAGAATTTGAAATATTACTCTGTTTTTATCTGGAACCAGATGACTTGTATTATAGGCATACTTTTTTCCCAGTACGTAGTCGAAGAGGATTGAAAATACCTATGTAGCTAGAGGGTGGGAATTGAAGAGCCCATTTATACATCATTATTCTTTAGGTAAGTTATTAGACTCATGGACAACCATAGCATTCATGAAGAAAACAAATTGTAATATCTAGTATCTCATGTTGTATCTATTTGTGATATTTAGAGCATTAAATATATATACATACGTTTATAAATATTTTATGTAGATTATTGTCATTTGTAGTGTATGATAATTTTCTTTATTTTACAATGTTACTGAACATTGCAAAGTTTTTTTTTTGGTTAGTGTCCTTTATATAATTCTATAAATATTTTGATTGCGACTAATAGAAACTCTTTGTTTGTAAGTAAATGTCTGATAGTATATAATATGTATTACCTAAGTATATAGACGTGGCTGTTCTAGTACTTGTAAAGATTTTATTGTCTTTTGCTTTGACAAAAAGACAACAAGCCTAATATATTAAATTGTATCTATATTTTTTATGCTATGTATAATATGGAGTGTACTCGACTATTTTGTATTGCTAATTGAGGCTTTTGTCTTCTTTTTGTCCTTTTTTTTAAAAAAAAAACAGCAACAACAGATAACAACAACAGTTAAACAACATCAATTCATGCTCACCAGTCTTTGCTGAGAAAGTATTTCATGTCCATCATGTACATATATTATTATATATTGACATTTGACAAGAAGAATTTAGTCGTAGGAGCAGTTAGTCCTTCTATTTTTTGACGTAAAACTGAAAAAAAAAGTTTCTTGATGGAAAAAGTTAGTCGACGATGAATGATATAATAATAGTCATTGGCACATTTTGTGTGTGATTTTTGCTAGAAAATAGATAATTGTAGAGATTGGGGGGATGGGAAGTTAATTAATATAAAGAGTTGTCGTCAGACAGCAGTACCTCGAAGAGGTCGAAAGGGAATTGGATGCGATGATGAAGGAAGGAGATGATGATGATGCGAATTTGATAGATGATGAAGATGATGATGTTGTTGTTGATGATGATGCATATGATGATGTGATTTGTGATGATGTTGTTGTAAGTCTGGATTGTATTGAGATTGTGCGAGGATCGTACTATTAAAATTGAAATGAGCTGAAGGAATTTGATTCCGACTGATTCTACTCAGAGGATTCGGCTCACTGAATGCACTATTCACATGTTCATTCCCTACCACAATGGGTTGAGAGTGACGATTATGATGATGTTGAGCACGAGAAGGAGCAGATGAAGAAGTTGAATGATGATGAGCAGTGGCTGATGCATGGTGAGTGAGGACAATGGAATGATGTTCCATCTCTTCCAATTCCACACCTGTACGACATTAGATAAGGTATGACAAAAGAATCATTTTTTAATAATTAAAAATAATAGAAAAATTTATTTACCCCTTGTTTCGGGCACGACACAACACACAAAAAATAGTCCCGCTATCGACACGGCCGAGTAGATCCAAAAAGCGCCGTATAAACCAATCTGATTATTTATATCCACGTACGTCTTTACAGCTGCAAAAGCACAAGCGTAGCTAAATGATGTAGAGACTGCTCCACCAAAATTTCTGTAAAATTAGTAAATAATCATTATATTTTTGAAATTAGATCAACTTGGCTGCCATATTCATATTACAAAATTAATTCTTACCGATATTCTAGAGGAAAAAGCTCTCCAACCTTTAGTAGAGAAAACAATGTAAAGAAAAATAAAATTGACATGTTTTTTATTTTGTGTTTTGGTATATTAGGTTTTAGTTAATTTACCATAAGCCATGAGATGGGTCCAATCCCAATGGAGAAAAATAGAGTGAAGAAGAGAACACAAGTCAAAGGGATCCAGTCTAAGGATGGGCCGAATCCAGGATGAGATGGAGGGAGAGACTCTTCCATCCAATTATAAAGGCCAAATCCAAAGAAACTACCGGATATGAAAAGATTTGAGAGTGTCAGGAGTGGCAGTCGACCTGCTGTGTCAAGTAGCAATCCGGAAGTCATTGAGCCTAGTAGTTGTAACAGTACGACGACAATTGCTGCTCCATGGGGATTTAATTCTCGTCCAAAAACCTACACGGAAATTTTCAATGTAACAATTATGTAGTTGTACTCAACATTTTCTAAACAGTGACAAAAAATAAAAAATGATTATTGACCTTTTTGAAGATGGGGACAGCGTAGAAAGAGAAAACGGTTACTCCTGAAAATTTTTGGAAGAACATGAGTCCGCAAGTTATAAAGAGTTGACGTGTAAGTTGAGTGGAGCAGCTTGGAATAAAACTTTTTTTCTTTGACAAAATATTGGTACGTAGTGTCTCCATTTCCGAAGTTACATCTTCACCTAAACATTAATTAATTAACATTGACAATGTGAATTGAAATTTTTGAGCTTTTTTTTTTATTTTGCAATTAGATGACTCACCTCTTGACCGAAGCCAAGCCAATGACTTGGAAGCATCCTCCTCTCGGCCATGATAGAGAAGAAAACTTGGGGTTTCTGGAATAGGGAGAATTGCTAGGAAAAGGAGGATTGGAGCTGACGCTGCCACCGTGGCCAACTGTCTCCAGTCTAAGAATGCTCCCAAGGCAAATGATAACAAAGTCCCCAGATGCCCTGCCATTTTCAAAACAGCACTGAGACAACCGCGAATTTCTGGGTGAGAGATCTCACTTACATAAACCTATTGCAAATTAAAATTATATTTTAATTGAATTTTTTATACTTTACAATGTGTAATAGTTTGTAAAATATTTAAAATAATTAATTCACTTGTGTGGCGAGGAGTGTGATTGCGGAGCAGAATCCACCGATGAAAGAAGTACTGTACATTAATTCGATTCGATGGGCAAAAACGGTGAGGAGCCAAGAGCCCGAGAAGGGTAAAGCAACAATGAGCAACGACATTTTTCTCCCTAATTGAAGCATGACTCCTCCGAATAAACAACCAAACATTGCACCCAAAAGTGATAGACTGGCTACCCATGATCCTTCTTGTGCAGACACCGGAAATGTGTTCCTCGACTCCTGGAGTGAAGCTAAAGCTGGACTACTGTATCCTTTTCCAAGCCCGGCAGCAAAGGGACCTAGACTGCATGCTAGTGTGGCTAAAACCTAAAGAGTAAATATCACAACTAAGTTAGTCATTTTTAATGAACGATTACATAGAGACTTTTAATGTACAGATTTTTATCTTTATTTCCTTTCCTGGATAATTTGTTTGACTCTCCTTTTATTGACTATTACCTGGCTAAAATGTCGAGGAATTTTGCTCCTGATGACTGATAAGAAGTTAGGCATCTTTCGCATAGTCTCATCTCAAACGCCCCTGTCCTTCCTTCATTAGGCGTCCTTGTCTTCTCACAATTAGAATGATTAAGTCTCCAGTAAAAATTTAGTGTCTGTCTTCTTCCCACCAGTAAACTAATTTGGCTCTCTTTTTCCTCAATATTGTGTAACTATTATTGTCTTGCATTTAGCCATTTTTCTTTGGTTATCTTCCTTCATTCATTCTCCTGCTTTTGATATAATTTCTGTCGACTCATTCATTTCATCCGCTTTAAACAATGTCCTTGGTCATCCTCCTCCTGTCAAAACAAACAAGTAGACAAAATATTTATTAAATTGTTTTTTACAAAAATGAGCTACCCCTCCCCCGGGTACACACAAAGTAATGTGAGTAGAGAGAGAATGAGAGAAGTTGGCGGGTAAGATCCGGGTCGTTATGCATTTTGCTGCATGGAAGGGGCTACCGCAGAGGCAGAGCGAATTTATTGATTTCTCTCTTGCATAGACGTGTCTTTTTGTAGCTATATAGCCCTGGTGCTTTCTCTACATGTGTAATAATATAAAATTGCTCACTGCACTCGTCTCTTTTCCCTCTTTCTCTCTCTCTCTCTCTCACACACACATCTCAGCAGCTTTAAATCAATTCAGAGTTTACACAGACACATCTTAAATCTCGCATCCCCATTTCCGCCTGTCATCCCTTCTACAGACAAGAGAGGAGAAGAGATAGTGAAACAATTTACGTGGCACATCTCCTCCTCCTCTCCCTGTCTTCTCAAAACTTTTACATGCATCGACACACTCCCAAATGCTTCTTGACTCCTCTATCTCTCTCCTTTTCAGTCCCTCAAAAGAAAAACTCCAAGATTAAGACTGTGGGGATTTATAGTAAATAATTATTTTTTGTATTAAATTAAAATTACCTTTTTGAGAAATTTGATGTCCTTTGAACTTTAATACTGATCAAATTTTGAGCAAATTTGAAATTAATTGAAAACAAGTTGAAACTCTTTTGTGGTTCATGTCAAAGGATTTTTTTTCATTTTTCTCTCTCTGTACATTACTGTACTGTATAAAAAATTTCTCGAGACAATTTTCTGGAAGATTGAGATGATGATTGATTGACACTAACAACAATGGAAAGGAACAATTTGATGAGTGTTGAGAATATGAAATGAGATGAGATGAATATTAGACTTGTACACTTTTATCTTTTACAGTGACGAGGAATGAGCAGTGACTCAAAATTTCTTGTTATTGACTTGAACTGTAAAATGAAAAAAAAATGTTTTGACAAGAAGAATGAGCAGGAAAATGGAAGATTTCTTTTCTTTTTTTGTCTTATAGCAGAACCATGTAAGTAATTTTACTTTAGTTGTTTGTAATGGCCGAATTGAAAATAATACGAGTCGTTAATTATTGTCGATTATTTGGTTTTTTTCCTTACAAATCAAGGCAGCTTTAAATGACAAATGAGTATAGCTGTCCCACTTTTTTTCTTGATGAGTGTACTCGTCTTACGTAATTTTACATGTCATGAGTATTATTTGTTGTAGTTATTGTCGTTTAATTTAATAATCAAAATTAATCTTGGGTTGATAAACATTTTAATATTTTGTAGAATTAAAATCTCTATTGGCACTAAGTCTCCAGTGGGGTTGAAAAATAAATTTAATTGTTGATAATATTTATTGTCGTCACAAGATTGCTGTTTGATATTTAGTTTTTTTTCTTTCTCTTTCTTTATTTAAGGTCTTGTCTCCAAAGTCGGATTAATTCATGGAATGGACACAAACATGACACTCACTTGCACCAAAAAAATTTTGCATGTGAAAATTGTTTCCAATTAAAATGTTTGAAGACAATTTAAAATTGCAGGCAAGTTTTTTTCTCCACCTCTTGTTTTCTTTTTATAATCAAATACACAATTCAGTCTTTTGTTTATGGATAAAATATTATTTATTATAATATTTATAATATCAAAAATTATACACCTAATTTTGTATTCTTCTTGTAATTTCACAGTACTCTTCACTATGTCCAACTTTATTGTCAACGTCGTAGGGAATGTTGTGATTTTCCTTACATTTATAAATATTTTTTTTATAAAAGGGACAAAGAAAATAAATATAGATTTTTTTTGTTATTTAAAAGAAAATAATATTTATTGTCAAGTTTCCTTGTATAAATGTACAGCTACTCTAATGTATAATTTCTCTCTTTCTGGTTTTTTTGGTTGGGTTTTGAAAATATTTTGAGTTGAGAAGATTGTAGAAAGGAAAAGAAAGGAAAGGAAAAAATGGATTTTAAGGATGAAAATGGTTAGGTTTTTTGAGATGGAAAATGAGGGAGGAAAGAGGATTGGAATAACATTTGGAATTTTTGAGTTTGTAGAAAAAGGAAGATGAAGATGATGGGAATGTTTTTGGAGAGAAACAGAATTATTTAATGTAGTTCAAAATTGCGGGTTTTTCGGGTAGTCGGGTCTGTCTGTCTGTTGGGTTGGAGAGAGAAGGTGACTGTATGTGTGTGTTTGTATAGGAGAGAGAGATAAAGTGGAGAAAGTATGGGTATTTGTGCAGAGAGAGAGATGGTTCCCCTTTGGTTGTCCTCACTCTTGAGAAACTACGAGTATAGGGAGTCAGGACGGTGGAATCTTTTGGTGCATCGTGCATACATTCTCGTTCCCGATTCTCCAGTCCTTCCTTCTTCAGCTCCTTCTTCCCCCATGGAGATGAAATTGAGAAAACTTTCGATTTTTCTTTTGACGCATGCACACATCCTTCCAACAACCACCGATTCCCGCGATTTGGGCGGAAATCAAAAAAATCTTGTTGTCGATCTTTTTCATCTCTCATCCTGTGACAATTGACATTCCGTTGAGTTGACACAATTTTTTTCCCTTTTTTCAAAAATATATTGAATCTCATGACCGATAACGTCAATAATTTTCCTCCATTCTTTAGTTACTTTCATGGTGAAAGTTTCACCCAATCATCCAGCTTCGTAGAGAGAAAGGATGAAGATGAGACTCAATCAAAATGATTTTTAATTACTTTTACAATTTAGAGTCAAATTAGCTTTCTTTTTTTTAAATTAAGACAATTTTTTACTTAATAGTTTTTTTGATACACAAACTAAACTAAATTCTACGACACTGAAGAGAAAAAGATAAATAATTTTGTAAATTGACACACAGATTATTAGTTATGATATGGATATTATAGACAATTTAATTTGAATTATAAAGAATTTATTGGAATGTCAGAAGAGGGCAATTTAATTTAGAGATATTTAAGATGGTGAGTTGGTCGTTTTGTCTCTGTGAGTGGACAAAATAAAATTGACATGAGAAAATACAATATTTTATGATTGACAATTTTAAGAAAGAGTTTAGGTATTCATCTTCATTTGTTGAGAGTTGGTAGCAGGTAGCGTGATGTTTAAATTAGGGGATTAATTAATAGAAGTTATCATTTTTGTCATAAAATTCCAATTTCTTTTTTATTGAGAGAGGAAAGGACATGAAATGACTGAAGGATGGCACAATAATCCCTCAATTTGTGTTCCAATAAAGGGAGATCATGTTAGACACAAAATTGCGTGAATGTCTAACAATTAAAAATTAATGAGCTATTAATTCGATAATTTTCAATTTATATAGTCTTTCGATTGAGTTTTAATCGGTGCGATGCTGGCATCTGGCATTTTTTTAGAATGTCTCAATTGTTTTTTTATAGTCATTTTTTAAAATGAGCCAGGGGTATTATTGATGACTTTTAAAGTTCAATCGTCTTGTTGAATTCTGTCTTTGCTACCTTCTCGTTTCAATTTGGGCTCTTCCTTGGTTATGCTGATGGTGAATGTGTCCCCGTTGGACGAAGTCTTGTCAATGTCCACGGTAGAACCATCAGTTGCATTGCCAGTCTCACGATCAGTTTCACTTTCTTTGATATTTACATTACTCCCTTTCCGACTTCCACGATGGCTACTTCCTGGTTCGGCTACTCTACGACAAAATTTTGTCAAAATTATAGCATCCCAATAAATTTTTAAATGTATTGTTTAAATCTTCATTTTATCTAATATGTCTCCTTTTATAGCTTTAATTCTTTTGATTTTTGGGCAATTTTTTAATGGGAATAGTCAGAAAGTTTTGTTTATGAATTGGTTGCTAATTATTGATTGTAACTGAATTAGTAACCAATTAAATATACAAAATAAGGGAGAATTTTTAATGCTATGAAAGGCTTTATGATCCTACGGTAAATTGAAATTTACAATGACCAGGAGGTGGGAGTTCTTTCTTCTTTGACTTTTTCTCAGCTCGACTTTTGCTTCGACTTGGACTTGAATGTTGTTGTTGTTCATCGGACTTTCCTTGATTTTTGGCTTGGCCATTTCCTTTCTTTTGACCCTTCTTCCCACCACCTCCTCCATTCCCGTTTCCTTCAATTGCTCTTGGGTAATTGATGGGAGTGTGACTGTCCCTGTGTACAAATAGGGTTCATTTTTTAGTATTTTAATCTTTCATTAAAAATGATTTTATGCTTACAAATATCTAAAATATCCAGGAGGGTAAATTGGACTGACGGTTCCATTTGGATCTAAAACATGACCTAGTCTCATTCGTTCAATTGTGTGATTTGCATGCTTCAAGTCCATTTTATAAACTCTTCTCATTTCGTCAAAGTGATGAAAGTCCTACATAAGAATTATTTTAGGTTACAAATCAAATTAATTTAATTTTTTGCATCAAAATCTTCTTGTTCTAATTGTGTTCACCTTTGATTCTTTGTCCAACTTCCATTCAGTGTCCCGTAGAGAACTGTAGTAGTCGTTTCTCATTCTCTCCAAATGTTTTACCAAACGAAGTAATTCGGGCTGTAAGAAAATAATAATATTTTTATGAGACCATTGTTAAAACATAGTTTTGTAGTCAATGTCTTACTTCATTTAAAGCATCCAAATTAAAATTCATTGCTTCTGGATATGATCCTACACAAAAAATAAATGACCATTTAATACTAAATTTTTTGTTAATATTACATTTAAATATCAAAATTTCATAATTTAGTAATCTGAGAATAGTTTAATCTCACCTGTGGTTAATCTTCTTCTTGCTTCAGCCAGTTCAGCTTCCAGCCAATCTTTTTGCTCTTGAAGTTGTTTATTCAGAGCTCCTTGACTCTCAAATCGAACCCTCCATTCATTGTCGTCAGCTGTGAAAAGTAAATTTATTATATTTTGATCAAATATGAAAAAAATGAAGATTTAAAAAATAAAAACCTCCTCGACTATTTCCCTCCAGTTCTCTCAAATAAGCCTCCAATTCAGTGATTGATCTTTCCAGTTCGGCATTTGACCACTGAATAGTCTCTCTATGATTTCAAAAGCACAATATTAAAAAAATAAGACCACAAAAATTAAACAAGAATAATTTCGCTATTCCAAGCACCACACAAGAGAGAATTTTTGTTTGTTTTGAGGACAAAACATTTTTTTAAAAAATAAGTCTCTCCCGTGAGGATGATGAAACAAAGAAAATGAGAAAATGAAAAATAGTGAGAGATTGAGCAGAAGCATTTATGAGTGTACATACACAGTTAGACCCAACCCAAAGTCGGGTCTAACTCTTTTCATTTCTAACTCGTATCGTTTTTCTTGTTCCAGCTCCAATTTGAGATGATCCAGGTCATCGTATCTTGTATGATACTGCATCTCCAGTCAAGATCTTTTTTTCACTTGAACTTGATTTCCACAAAATAAAACACCACAACTTTAACACCGTCACACCAAAAAATTGTTGACAAGACCAAAAAAGGAAGAGAACAACACGTTGTCACCTTCACCACACCAAATGACTAACTGACCTCTAAGAAGACTTGGCTCTCAACTTTTATATACAAGAAAAGTGGTAGTTAAAAATCAAAGCTGGGGAAAAATCGAAACTGTGTGCCAGTGAAATACAAAACAACAAGAGAGAGAGAGAGAGAGAAAAGAAAAGGATTTTTGAAGGTAAGATTTGCGTTTGTGTGAGTAGCATGTAAAATATAACAGAGTGACAAAAAGGTTTTTTCATTTATATTGAATCTTATAGGGAAAAGTTATTAAGGCAGGTAACCACCCCTTTCTCCCTGTGCATGATTGCATACTTCCTCTAGCCCTGATTTTTCAAGAGAGAGAGAGAGAGCTATACTTTCTCTACATGTAAAAAGTGGATATTGTTTACATGAGAGACATGGACTGACATGGGGACAATATTAAAGGTTAACAAAGCGGACAAAGGAATGCCAGGGGATTGAGTCAGTTTGTTATTGTTGTTCCGCCCGGTGTCCTTATGAGCCTCTAACCCAAATCGATAGATTGCATTTGGGTGTGAGAGTGTCGGGAGAAAGAAAATTGATGGTTTGCATGTTGCGGCTAATCCCTCTCTCTCTCTCTCTCTCTCTAGTTTTTTAGTCACCCTCCTCTTGGTAGTAGTGTAATGAAACCCGCTTTTTGTACAATGAAAATGAAGGAAGCACGTAGAAAAAGGAGTCATGAGCCCCATACTGATCTCATAGATTAAAAAACTCAGCTTATATATTTTTTCCATTCCTGGAACCGTTTTATATAAAAGAGAGAGAGAGAGCTTCTCATTATGACCAAGGTTGTTTATGGCTTTATGTAATAAAGAAACGACACAGTAAAGAAAATGACCTCGAACAGTATTACAAATTTTTACAACTCATATCCCTCTTCCACTTCCTCAGTATAATATTTCTATGTATATCCAACTCCTATTTATTTTTCTCATAACGGCTGCGGCAGTGATGGTAGCTGGTCTTTAGTTGCGTACATGTTTATTTTTTCTATTTTTTTTGTCTCGAATCCTGTCCTCTTCTTGTCCCCAATGTCAATTTCCAGTAGTTGGTCTTTTCTTTGACTTTGAAATTTTGTCAAATGGATGCTGAGGAGCATGTTAGCCATTTTTTTAGAGAAAGAATTTTTAATTCGGAAAATCAAATGTATAGAAACTAGAAAGTCTGTAGATTTTTTTGGGGGGACCATTTAGAAAATATATTAGGTTTAGGTATACAAAATGTAAAAGATTAAATAGGGATGAAATTATTTTTCTGGTAGTTTTCTCTCTTCACTTTCCTTTTCTTTATTTTTTGGTGGAAATTTGACCTACTTTATTTAAACATTTGAGTAATTACTACAATTTTGGGTTGTGTGTAATATTACTCTTTGGAAAAATATGGGATATTGTTTTCTCCTCAATTGGACACATGAAATTCGGTTTTCAGTGGTTTTTCTCATGACGTTAAATATGCACGACTAGAAGTGTAGACTAGAAGAAGGAGGTGATCTTGAAGTACATGATTTGGGGAAAGTTGTGCCGGTGACCCGATTTGAGTAAATAAATGAATTCAAATTTCAGGTAAATATCCATTTCTCTTCTAGTTCATAGGTCACCTTGATCACGCAATGCTACATCCGGTTTACACAGTCCCATTCGCACTTAGTCTACTTCTTGAAATGGTTAAACCTTGGGACTGTCACAGAGTGAGAAATATTAGAGATTTGTAGTTGAGAGAAATGAGAAAATGTTATGCAATTTTTTTAACAAATAAAATCAGAACAAATCTCCATTACAAGGTAATATGAGTCATGGAGGTGGATTAAATAAATACAATGTTCCAAATTAAAATTAAGAAATGTGGAGTCATTATTAAATAGAACGAGGGACGAGGGATATTTTTTTGAGTGATTATGCTAAAAAATTAATTATTTATATATAATGAACTCATTTCTGTTGGATATGTTAATTGATTTTTATTTCAGTTTTATTAATGTTTATTTTGTAAAAAAAAACTTAGAAGAGTACAAGAAGAGTAAGAGAAAAAGATTCAATGATAGTTATCATCAAGTGAGCATGGGGACAGGTACAATGAAGAAATGAAGGTCTTTTTGATTGGAACAAATCATAATTATTTTTTTGACATTAATTTTTTTTGTGTTTAATAAATATTTTCAATTTGATGTTCATCTGATGCGACTGCTGCAAATTTTAACTTTTTACTAACTCGACAGGCTGAATTATCAAAGCAGAGTGTGTCTGTAAGTAATATTACAAATAATTTTAATCATTCTCGTGTTAATGAGTATAATTGTAAAGTCATTTAATTATTGTTTAATTAATCTAATTGACTTACAGATACCACTTTGAGGGCATTGAAATGTTCCATTCTGAATATGTAAATGAGAATCAGCTTGAGGACAGTCTAGCAATTTCTCACCAAGTTGATTGAATAATTGAAATGCTATGAAATTTTCATTCTTATCCGAGTCATTCTCTGTCTTGAAACTCCACCTGAAATTTTAGGAAATCAATAATTTTGTAGTGGAAAATATTATCTTAATTATTTGTAATATGTATTTGGTACTTTACCTTAGGGTCCAATTTGGTTGAGGTGTGACAAGTTGAAAATTAAATTTTTGACGGGCGTCTAAAATCATTGTCTTCATTTCATTGTCTCCAAAGGTTCGATGTTTGTCTAATTTAAAATTTGTACCGTCTTGTAGTTGATACTGTAAAATTTAGAAATGTACATAGGTAATAATTTTTCAGTTTGGAAAATTATGAAATAATTATGGTCCTAAAATTTGGTGTAAATTATTAATTATAGTTTTACATTTAGACAAGTTAAATTGGATCCACCATATTGAGATGGTAATGCTGAATGTGGGATTGATTTTAACAAATCTTGACGCCATACAACTGAATTTGATCCGTGTATGTAAATTTTTGATAGAGTTCTAGCTGTGAGCAATGGTTTACATATTCTGAATAGAAGTTCAAATATTCTTGGTGCTAAAAGATCAAAAATTATTTATTATATTTAAAAGGAATATTGTTTTTAAAAAGAATGTTGAAAATAATTGTAGGCTATACCTACCATTAATGACAAAACCAAATTTCAATACTTCGGGATGATTAGCTTCCAAACGATTCAAAATTTGAATAATGACTTCAATACCTAAATAATATTTAATATTCATATTGAGAAAGACATGAACATGTTCTAAGTTATTTGCATTATTAATTGAATTATACTTTGTTTAGAAGTAATTTGACGGAGAGAGAATCCAGAATAGTCTAAAACTAATACTGCTTGGGTAATCGTTACATTTGGAGTGCTCATACTTTTCATGGCTTTGTACCATAATTCAAATAAGTAGTCTATATAACTAATCAGAATGTTCTTTCTTGAATCACAGAATTTTGTACAAATATCCCACAGTCCGAATGGTACCACCGTAACTATTTAAAGACAAATTAAATTGACATTTTATTTCAAAATTTTTAAGAATATTTTGTACTTACCCATACATCCTTCAGTGTCTCTACCACAAACTTTGAAGGGTAATTCGTTACAAATATTCTCGGGGAATTCGTAGGATAGAATAGAGTCCATTTCATTTGCTTTTCGCCATTCCAAGTGCTGTAGAGAGGGCAATAATTTTAAAAACTTGGAGTCTGAAAAAGTTGTAACCTATAATGAGCTATGCAAAAAATATTTAACCTTTCTCAACATTTTTTCAGCCTTGTCTAAATCCATATTTCGGGCTGTACAAAAAAAATTAATTGATTTTTCTATTGGTTAGTTTAAATAATGACAAAAAAACATTGAATAAATTATAGGAATGTTACCTCTTATCCATCTAAGTAAACTAAGGTCATGGCCATTGTACCAATCCAAATCAATGTCTTGAATTCGGAGTCGAAACTATAAAATATTTAATTTAATTTAATAATAATTTTAAATTTTTTTTAGCCTATTAGGTACTTACTTTGGGAAGAAGTTCTTGTTCTTCAAGTGTAATTTTCTGCATCTTCCAACTTTAAAAGAATTTAACTCACAAACTTTTGATAAATAATTTTTGAAGGGAGACGTCAATTCAATCGACGTCTGTGTTTCATGTCTTCAATATTCAGACTCATGAGGAACAGATAAATGATGAAGGATAATTTTTTTATAGGTTAGGGGTTAGCATTGACGTGGGATATTAAATAATAATTTTGAGAATTGGAGAAGAAAAAAAACCAAAAAAAACTGAGACCAGTCGTAAAGGGAGAATAATATTTTGTCAGTGATTATCCATGTTTTGCTTTGCTTGAGGTTTGGATTTCAAGTGGCAAGTTAGTCAACAATTGATAAGATAATTTCATGTATGAACTTACGTAATTGTATGTATCTGATGTACATGCCGAGAGTCAAAGCTGGTTCACCTTGTGAAAAGTCAACAATAAACAACAACAATTCTCTCTCTCTCTCTCTCTCTCATGTCTCAGCATTGTCTAACTGAACTATAGACAATGTACAAGTGAACTAACTTTTGACTTCTCAACAAAAAAAAAAGTTTATGGGATAAACTTGTACAAAATGTACGCAAAAGTCAGATTCCACATTAAAAAATTGAGACAAGAGTCAAGAGCAAAATTCTAAGGAATGAAAACAAAGCGTCATACAATTTTTATGAGAATTGAAAGTATTCCATGATTGAATTTCAATAATATTTAAGATGGTCTCTTCAAAATATTTTCCTTTAGTTAAAAAATAATTTTTTTGTGTATGCATTCAAATTGTTTTTTATAGTCAAAATACAAATGTTGAATTTTATATTTATGCCAATACTAAATTGGCATAAGATGGATTTGCGTAGGTTCATGGACTATACCAACACGAAATAAATTAATAATAAATTTTGGATAAAATATTTTATGCAAATACTAACACTACAGGCACAAGACATTGCATGTGAAATTAAAACCTTCTTACAGTGCAGAATACTCCTGCCCTATATACACATGAGGATAATCATGCAAAACTATGAGAAAATCACGCCAATCTCTAACAATTAACAATGTTGTGGCATTGCTCAATTAGATGGTTAAGGTAGTTTGAGAAATAATTTTTTTGTAGTCTCAATTATTTTCTGTCTCGTTTTTCTTGCTCTGTGAGATTACACATGAAACTACAATTGTCTATCTGTTTTTACATGTAACTGGCTTGATAATAAATTATTCTTATTGGTATTTGAACAATTTTATTATGTATTATCTGAAATGTTTTATAGAGAGACATGAACTTTATCCTTCATATTTGATGATCGACAAATCATAAATATTTTTAAAAATCAACATTGTCTTTATTGTCATCAACCCCAAAGGCATAGTACAATTTTTATGTTGTGATCAATCATAGCGAAAAGTGAGAATCAAAGTGGTGGCATTGTTGACAATGATGGAGAGGATGGTGAGGACTAATGCCCGATCAGCGAAAAAGAATGAACCAATTTTTACATGAAGAGGCGGAGAAGCCCGATGGACTTTAGGGAACCATTTCGGATATCGAATGGTACTCCAAGTGAACAACATCCGCTCTGACAATTGATGGACATGACCTAAACTTTCGTAGATGTAGAGAACGGCTGTAGAGACGATGAGGGCCAGGATGAGCGAACGAGGATTGGCATAGACGGTGGCCTGAAAAATGTTGATGACGACGACGAAAATGGCAATCATTACAAAGACGAGAGTCCAAATACCAAACGTTGAATTAAAATAATTCTGCATGATGGACAAGAGTTTGTAATATTTATGGAACATCACTGGAACCAACATTCTTTCCTGTTTTCCCTTGAAACATCTGAAAGAGTTAAATCTGTGATTTGTGATATCCAAAAATGATTGTGGATTTGTCTTACTTCATTTGGGGGATCATGTTACGAATGCCGTTGACGAAGCTGAGGATGATGGAGTAGTTGAAGATGAGAAGATAATAATGATACCAATTAAAGTACATGTGACACAGTCCAATGACCATCCTCACTATCAAGGGCAGGGCCTTCGGATCACTGAAAATGGAAGTCAACAGTCGTGGCTCAGTGGGTCTCGTAATGGCAGCCAGTGAATTTGTAAGGGAGGCAAAGAAACAGCCAAAAATGGAGAATCCAATCACTCGATTTATTGTAGTATCTTCCTTCATTTTTGTTCCATGATGAACTGGTATTAATTTAAAACAACAAATTAGAAATTAATTAATTAATTTTAACTTTTAACTTACCATTAAACTGTGTCGTAATGTCAATAAAATTTTGAAAGAGAGCTCGATGCATCCAAAAATTCTTGAGAATGACAATTTGATTGACATTTAGACTGAGAAACCAACAAGTCATGTAAATGAGTCTAATTTTCTTGATGACCGGAATGGAGACCTTCGTCTCATCTCCTGTCATGGCCGTATATTGAATGCACCTCACAACGAGAAATATTTCGTACAATAAAATAAATGCGAATTGAATGCAAAATCGAAGCCAAACTCTATTTGAATTGTTGAATTCCATTTGATTGGAATTTTTATTCCATTTGTAAGGAATGAATCCACATTTGTCTCCAATTCGAACAATTTTACCAACAAACTTGACAACCTTTAATGACAACATCCTCGTTCATTCAAGTTTAAAAGGCTACTGAAATTAATTTACTTTTAAAACATTTTTGAAAGACTATTTTAATTAAATTTCGGTCCTCCAATTTTCTAAAAAGTGAATTCCGTAATAGATTAGCACATGGTGCAAAATCTTCCAATTCTCGCGAACCGCGTTCGGTGGAGAAAATGAGAAAGTCCTTCACTTTAGGGTGAAGCAAATGTTGGGACACGGTCAGTTTTAATGTGCAACTGCAAGTTAGTTCTAACAATATTCAGCAAATTTTCACCCACTCTGAGCCATCGCTGACCCTTTTTGAGTCCTGCTTTGACCTTGCATGGTTTGCAAGTATAATTTCTTTTGTTCCCCGATTCCGTCAATGGCCTTTAATTCTGCTCATTTTTTACGGCCCCTGCATTTTTCTTCACAAATCTCAAAAAGGCACTACCTTAACTATTGAAAATAGCCTTTACGAAACTTTGTACGTATGCGGTGTAAGTAGTACACACCCTTAAGGGTGTGTAAGAAATTGGGTGGGGAATTAATCCAACACAAATTTGTGTTGGATTAATTCTTGAGACGAGATGAGCCTGGGATTTGCAGTAGATGCCTGGAGTGCATATTGGAGAATTAGATGGAGGGCGGGAAATCGGAGTGGAACTGGGGACTGAAAAATAATACCTTGGGTTAGACAATACTGACATGTCCAAAATGAAAATACCTAGTCTCCGACCAGCAATCACAGGGGAATTAAAGCCTGTCCAAACATTTTTTTTGGCAATTTTGATTATCCTCAAACACGTTGCCAGCTGAATTTCGTCGTCAAATAGGAGTACTTCTTATAAATGTATGTATTTATTCATGTCATTTTATTTTAATTGTAAATAGATACTTGAATTCCAAATCAAACAAGGGACAAAAATATTATGTTTGAGACAGGCTCAGCCTCCATACTCCAGTTGCTCCACTGTACAAGCAGTGTGTGTTTCACTCCCTAGTCAGAGTCGATAATAATTGTGGGCCTAGAATCCATAATTATTAAGAAATGTATCTTTCTCCTAGATTTTATTTTTGACGACCATGTCTCAAATAAACAAGTTGAGTTTCCTCTCCAAAACATATTAAGATTTTTTTCCAACTAAAATCCAACCGAGTTAACAAAGTTACAGCCCATAATTTCATAGCGCTTAATAAAAAATTAATACATACAATACTCATTTTACAGTAGTTATTACTTACGTAGTAAATTTTAAAAAATGCAAAAAAGTAAATTAAAATTTCGCCAGTAAACTTTAGGGTGACGAAATTGGTGTTGGTTCGGTGAAGCCTTTGGTCCTTGGAAGATTTTGCACCCACGAGCACATGGTTTATTGGGAGAATTGTCTTAACTAACATTTGTATCATATAGACTTCTGCGTATATGAAAAAGTCAATTTTCCGTCGGCGAGAATAGTGATTTATTAAACATTTATTCAAACAGTCTACCTTAAAAGAACAAACATTATTTGAAAAGATTATTGAGACAATAAATTTAGAGGTATCTTTTACGAATATAGCCAAAAACGTGAAAGTGATATCGCAGGGACATTGTAAGGGTTAAAATATTTCAACACAGAATAGAACTGGTTCAACAAAGTCACTGTTGTAGCCGAAATAAACTTTTTCCTATACAAAAGTACATGGTACAAATGAATTTAAATAATTAAGTTGTTTACACATTTTAGTGTATAAATGTTACACTCCAATGTAAATAGTTTGTATGTATGTAGTATGTAGGCACTACATCAACTTTAAATTACGATAGTTTTGTAGCAGACAATAAATGTCAATCATTTGTCCGGTAAGTGCAGAAAGAAACGTTTATATCTACAGGTACCAATAAGTGACCATTAAAATAATCGCTTCTGGCTTACATCAATATTAAATTGTCATTGGTTTAGAACGTTACAATTGACATTGGTAGAATGATAGCTAGTTACTGTTGAGAAGATACCAAATAAATAAAAATACTGAGACATGTTACAAAATACAAATTCAAAAAAATTAAATTAAAGTCATTGACAAAAAAAATGATTTGAAAAATGAGAGTGAACAATTTTTTAAACAACAAACGTCCAATTAATTTATTTCAAAATGTAATACCATTCCCACGAACGTAAGTAGTAAATATAATAAAAAACTACAAATTAATATTAACCATTAAAAAATATTAATAAAATCATAACCTTACTTTTTCAATAAAAAAAATTATGTCTATCAAAACAACATGACAATTCATTAAAGAGTAGACCCCAATTTGTGAGAATTAAAAAATTGATACTTTATCAGTAAACTGTAGTACTCGTAATAATAACGATTTGGCGTTCTCACAAGTATTATTGACTCTTAATTTAAATGATGCCATTAGCCTTGTCCATCCAACTGGACGTCTCTGAAAACCAGAGATTTCCTTCCCAGAGAAAAGGATTGTCTTGACAAGCCTAGATAGAAAATTATTCAATGTTGTCATAATGTATATTGGATCAATTCACATTTGATTATATTAAAGAACCATCAAAATATTATTGTGCAACTTACAACATCCATCTGACACTGTTCGGCAACCCAGTCATCTTCATTGTAAGACCGTAGATTGGATGCTACAATTGAAAAGAATTAAAAATAATTACAAGAAATTACAATTATATAAAATGAATAATTAAATTTCAAATTTAATGGTCGTACCTTCATAATTTCATCCGTTGTTTCTTTCAGGTCACACACCTTGACTTGAACTTTATCACCTTGATCAATGAAGGTGACGTGAGCATCAGACCCATCAATTTTTGTAACTTTTCCTCTGTAGAATATCCCATCGTAAGGAGCCAACACAATTTCACCAACTTTTGGAGTGTGACTCATGGCTGGAGCTAGAAAATTAAAATCATACATTGCTTACTTAATATCTCTTCATTGTTTTTTTAAAGAATGAAAATGAAAACAGTTTTAATAAAATTCATTTAAAATATATATGATATTTAACTGAAATAAATATTGTACCTTCATTCACAAAATTGTAGATTAAATCCTCCAGTTGCCCCAAACCATCATCATCATTCTCTGTTGTCAAATTGACTGTTGCCATGTCCCAAACGAAAGGAATACGAACAGAGGCTCCCACCTTGAAGTTGTCACATAATTTGACGTTGTCCATGGTCCAGATTTGCTTGTCAATCACTGGCTTCTCAACTATTAGCTTCCCAAGCACTGGCTTCTGAACCAGCACTGGGCCGTTTTGGATGGACAGCTGTTTTGGAGATGTCACTGGCTTGGCAAGCATTACTTGAGTTGGGACGAACCTCGTAGGTGATGTCTTGTCAATGGTGACGATATCCGTTGATAGAGCTTCAATTTTCTTCAGAGAATCCCCATGTTTTGTTTCTTCTTTACTGATCTTCTGTAATCAATTTTGAAAATAATGAAAAAAGGCATAAATAGTAGAAAATAATCAATCTTGCATTCATTAAAATTAATATTTGAATGTCTTATTTACCTGACTACTCTCTGTTGCCACCTTGACCTCTAGCTGACGAACAGGAAGTGAATTTGACTTTTCCGGACTGGCATTGGAACGAGTACGAGGAGCATCATCCAAAATTTTCTCCAGTGCACTGAAAGACACTTGACCCCCTTCGCTCCTGTAATTCAAAATTAAAATAAGACACAGAATGAATCACAAAATAATAAATAAGACTCATAAAGTTAAAGACTAAAGTTAAATCACTCACTTGATTAGATCCATGGCGTGAATACCCCTTGCGAGACATTCTGAGGAACAAAAACGAATGTTTGGATCCACTCGGTTTTGATAGCAAAAATGCTTAGAACAACCAGTGCAGTCAAAGGCTTTGAATTCTTGCAAGACTTGCTCTGCCTAAAATAATTTAAAAAATAACAAATCAAAATTAGCCCTAAATAAAATGTTATTAGTTAAGAACTACGAATTCAATATTAAATGAGAATCACTTGCCTCTTTTGTTACATGGAGAGGTTCTGGACTTCCAGGAGGGCCCACCATCTTGATTCCTCGTTGAAAATAGAACGACTATAAAAAATAAATAAATAGACACATTAGAGCACTCATAATCAACACTTTTAAAAAAATTCAACATGAATTCACAAAATACGATTAAAAATTACAAGTCACCTTCGTCAACACGACGTTTGAGGAGAAATTTTTCAGTTTTCAGGAACGAGGGCCAGACTTGTCAACTTGAAGGACGCGAAGAGACTGAATGGGAGACTTGGCTTGACCGTTGCTTTTATAGTGGGTCACGAAGGGGAGGTTAGCGAGGTTAAGGGGACCAGGGAAAAATTCCAGCCAATGAAGGGCTCCCTTTGAACCGTTATTTAAATTAAAATTCATAATTTGCATAATGAATGCAAATTATGCTGATATCCTTGCCCCGAGGCTCGAGCTGCAAAATACGAATTCGAAAAAAAGATTTTTTGACAAAAATATAAAAAAAGATAAATTATAGCTTCGTGAGCTGTGACATCCTAAAATAGTAAGTGATATTGGTGTACAAGTATACATATTTTGTAATTAAGAAAGTAATTAAACGATACTATTTTTGCATAATATGCTAATCACTTATGAGTCATACTTATTTTGTTTACTTAATATTACTTATGTGTGTACTTACACAGATTGTACTTTGCATTACAAAGATTATCAATAATAATTGCTTTATTAATCTCTCATTTCTCAGGGTCAAGCACAAAATAAAACCATGGGAGGGTCAGAGCCCCTCTCTTCAAATTGGTGGGACATTCGGCAAACGGAAGTTGAAGAACCATCTCTCAATGGATTAAAACTTTCGAATGTTTATGTCCATGATACACTCGAAGTTATCCTTAGCTACACCAATCTAGATGAAATCTTGAATCTAACTCAAGTAAGACAAATTTAAACTATTTTTTAAATAATTGGATCGATTTTAAATCACAAGTTTCACTCTTGATTTGGATTTTGAAAGGTCTGTCGAGAGTGGAAAGATTTGACAACTCGAAGGTCATTTTGGAGACAAGTTTACGAAAGAAATAATTTAGATTGGAATAGTATTCCTCAACATGTCAAAGAAAACCCATATTCTTGGATGATTTTTTATGCTGCTAGTAGAAAAGGAATTTTGACAAAAAATTTTGTTCAAAATCATTCTGGGGAAAGTAAGTAAACCTTTTTTTTATTCTTTTACTTTAAATTTTTTATTCAATCCCTACTTAATTCGTATTTTAAATATAAATATAATTCTTAACAGATCAATTTCTACATTGGACAACACATAATAGAGGGGGAAGTCCAGGAAGCATAGTTGAGTCACCTCCTGTTGGCATTGACCCTTTACCCAACGATCCAGATTTTGATGAATTTACTGAGTGCGCCTTTGTGACCTCATTTTCTTGGTCTCAGCAACAACAAAAAATTGATTTATGGAAAATTGGCCTTACTCCTGCTGTGATGAGAACTCTTGTACCTTTTGAATTTGTATGCTCTGAAATGTAAGATTTTCCCCCAAAATGAAATGTACAAACTTTAAATATTTCTTTATTATCTTTATTAATCTTTTATTCATTGTCATTTAGGATTGGTGCAAGATTTGACTGTGGTGTAAACTTTAGACTTCATGTGAGCTTAGTCGACAAACAAGAGCAAGAAATTCTACTCGAAGATCTCAAAGTTGGTACTGTTGAGGCTGGAATGAATTGGTTGTCCGAAAGTATTACCCTTCAAGTGAATCCAATTCAAGAACAAGATCTAAATGATGTACGTTACCTTTTTGTTACAAATCATGGAAAAGACAATCAATTTTGGGCTGGTCATTATGGTGCCAAATTCTCTCGAATTTCTGTCCGTCTACGGTGTCTTCATCCATCATCCCAAGAAGAGGAAAAGAAATCAGACTTTACCAGGAAACTTGTGTCTGAACAATATTGGTAAGTAATTCATGACAGATACTTATAATTTCCTGTTTTAATGACATGACGCTAATTAAATTCTTATACTTGAAGGGGACATGACACCAATCGTTTTTATTGAAGTTGAATGAAGGAGAACCACGATGAAAGTTTTATCATGACACTTCCACTGATGTGTTGTGAGAATTCAAAAAGTTTTTATTTTGGCTAAACAATTTCTATTAATGAATTTGTATGCATCTTCTTGTCAACCTACACTACTTATGTAGGTATAATCTATCTATCTATTCATTATTCCTGTGATTTATTGTTATCATTGATAATATCATTTATTGAAAGTAAAGAAATAAGCGTTTGTCAATTTGATTTATACGCAAGCAAAAAGAAATGTACAAAATTAAATTTTCATTTTTTTTATTCTTTCAATATATTCAGTCCAAGTTTTCTACAATAAAGTTTAGAGTGCTCATACTTTAATTTGGTTGTTAGATTTGAGTTAAGTGTATTTTACACAAATGATAAACTTTTTGCTGATACTTGAAAGGATCATAGTCTTCGTCTTCCTTAAAGACACCCTCATAAAAATTATAATAAAAACTGCATATGTCAATCTTCTGTGATATAGCCTCACGATAAAGTCAAAATATTAAAAAATACGGTATAGTTTGAAAAATAAATGAAAAGTTTTGATCCAATTTAAAATGGATAAAGAAGTTATAGGAACACTTTTTTTCCTTGAAAATAAGAAAGTGTAGAAATTTGAAGAAAATTAAAAGCTAAATGTCAAAAACACTATAAGTGCAATTTTTTCTTTTAAAATGATTTCCTTATTTTGTCTACTCTTTGATAAAACAATAATTAAAAAACACACTAATAATAATTTGAACGAAAATGGGCATAAAAAATACTATGGGTCTCAATAAAAAAATAATGATAACCGTGCAATTAAAAAAAAGACCTCGTCTCTTTTTCTTTGTTTGTAATATTGGCAAAAAAGAAATAACTATAAAACGGTGATTCAGTGTCATATTTTCATTTGAAAAAATAATAATTATAAGTATGTAGTTATCACTTGAAAAAAAGGTAGTAGCTTTCTGAGCTTTTTTGTGAGACCGATTTTTACAAACTCTTGCATTATTTTTTAACCTATTCACGTCTAAATCACCTTCCTCCACGCTCATAGTCATAATTTCTTGATCTAGGTCTAAATCTCCTACCAGTGTAAGCTTCAGATGAGACTTCTGAAGAACTATTTGGATCTCTTCTTGTTGGTGCTGTTGTTGTGGTTGTTGACCTGGATCTTGACCTTGACCGTCCTCTAGATCTACTATCACCATTATTATTAGATGTAGCTGGCGTAGCTGGTGACTCAGTCACAGCTCTTGAAGTTCCTCTAAATCTATCATTACTACTACTCTGAGGTAAAGTTCTTGAGCTGCCTCTTGGTACTGAAGAACTTGGATTAACAAGTTTAGTAATGGTTCTAATTTCTGTGGATGTAATTGTGACCGTTTTTGCACTCAATTCAGCAGGGACGGGTGGACATTTTTGGACTTGTTCAAATCCTTGGGAAAAATCACCTTGAAAACTTGGCTCAAGTAAATATTCTCTCTCTAATGGATATTCTTCAGAGTCCCCACTGTAAGCGTCCCTTTGTTCTTTCTGTTGACCTCGTTTCAGTCTTCTAGCATAGTAACCATAGTCATCAGGATACTGAACGTACTCTGGGTCAGGCTGAACTTCTACGGGACGTTGTTGATAGAGAATATCTTCTCGTTGTTGTTGTTGAATAGCTGCGTAAGTATTTCGTCCTCTATTAGCTCCCCTTGCTGATGGAGCAGAAGTTGGAGTATAATTTTCTGTCGGATTATTGTTATATCTATTATTATTATTATTGTAGGCCACAGTTCTATCCCGTTCTTCATACCCAAATGGATTCTGTGGTTGATAACTATTCTCTCGAGTGACTGGAGCTAAAGTCACTGGCTGTCTTTCTCGATTATCTCTCAAAATTTTATACTGAGCTGGCTCACGTCCTCTACTCCTTTCAATATTCTCAGCATTTTTCTTGACAGCCACAATATTGCTATGAAGATTGTCATTTGCTATTGTATTACTTGGTCTTGAATTTGTATTCTTACGTCTCTTCCCTCCTCGACTATTTCGTCCCGTTTTTTGACTTGTGGTGTCATCATTAACTCTCTTATTCCCACTGATGGTGACCAATTCAGGTGTTGCTTGTTTTGTCTTGACTGGACTGGTCTCTTCCGACTCTAAAAATCGATTTTTCTTTAGATTGCTTGAAGATTCTTGGTCACCAAGACCAAGGGTCGTCAGTAGACTTGACTCACCTTCAAATAAAGTTGCTGGAGTTGGAGTCAAATCCACCGTGGACATGAGAGCGGATGCTGGTAATTGTGTGTAAGTTGGTCGTATTGTGGCTGTCAAAGTTTTTACTGAACTTGTCGTCATTTCATAAGTTTTTGTTCGAGTGATGGTGGCTATTTAAAAAATAATATAAATTTTATCAAAACATTTTTCAATAACTTATCAAGGTTGATTTTTGTCCCATGCCTTGTATTTCACATAAAAAAATAATCATAAATTTTATGACTTACTCGTTGAGGGCTTGTTACCAAAAAACAGAGGGATGGTCACCAAACCTGTGGTGGTCATGGTTGTTAAAAATGTTGTCGTACTAAAATAAGTGGACAATGTCTCAGCCTGTGGAATTATCAAATTTTGATTAACAGCTCCAGGGACAGGAAAAGAAGGAATGAGACCAGCTGGAGAAATTAAGGGTGAGGCCTGTTGTTGTTTCTGCTGGAGAAGTTGATACATGAGCAAATTTGTCAACTGACATGATGCAAGTAGACCTGAAAATTTAGAAAAATTCCAAAAAAATAAATTCATTAATTAATAAAAATCATGGGTAATAAAATGTGCATTGTACATTATGCAAAAAAACACCTTTGAAACAATTAAAATCCACAATAAACTTAATGAACGCCCACAAACCACAAAAAAGTATTTCCATACATAAAGCAATAATTAATATTCAGTCTTCACTCTAAGTGTAATTAAAATGATTAAAAAGAATCAGCTAAAAATACGTGCAGGGCAATCCAAAACGCCTCAAAAAATGGCAAATCATGATAAAAGCAAGGTTAAACATGTAACACAAAAAAAATGTTAGAGAGAGAGAGGGTGAGAGCAATAATAATAATTATAACACAATATTTATATTTAAAGAGTCAAATGTAATTTAAACTTTAAAAGATGTACTATAATTATGGTTGATAGTGATAGGTTAAACAAATATAGAAAATGGAAATGTGAATGTAAAAATAATTTGCCATTGACAATGAGATAGTTTTATTAGTTCTCAGACATTTATTATGACTATGACTATAGTTACTTATCAGTCGTTTTTCTTAATTATTTAGTAGTTGCAACGTAGTAAAAATAAAAATTGAACGTGTACTCTCATTGATGTTAACCAGAAATAATGAGATATTGGCTCCACATTATTTTTATTTTATGGCATTTGGTATTATGGATCTCTCTCTCCAACAAATAGGACTACTTTTTTATGATTGTTATATAATGCGTACTCATTCTTTTTCTCCTGTTAAATTTTTTGGTCCTCCATTTAATTATAATACCTAGGCGTGGTTCTCCTCCTTGGCGTTTGTACTTTAGTTAGACTGTGTCAATCTTATTATGTTCTGTCTTATCAACTCTAACTTCAAACAAATAATTTATATCAATTTATGTAATGTACATGTCTCTCTCTCTCTCTGTTTTGTTGTCTCCATTTTGGTCTTAACTTTTCATTTCATTTAAATCTTTATTTTTTCCAGTCCCCCTTTTCTCTACTTCATTGAGACTAGTATTGACTCAATTTTGTACTCATTGTTTTGTAATTCTTGGAAATTCTTGTCAAAACTTGCACTTCATCACTCATGCTAGTTTAACCATGTAATTATGAAATTATAGTTTATGTATGGTACACGTACACTTTGTTTAAATTTGTTTTACATTATATCTACTCCAAATAAAAATATGCTACCATTTTCGGTACAATAATTAATTTTACCGTGTTTACTCTTGTTGACCACATAGAGTGCAAGCCAATTATTATACATTATTGCACAAAAAAAAATTCCAATAACTACAGATAGAGTAATATATTATTAGTTAACTGTACTGTACTTGATCAAAATATTATTACTATAATCTAGATATTGCAAATTATATGCAAATCCCAGTTAACTTGCCTCATGCCTTTTTCTCTTCCCTTAACTAAATATATACAGATAGGTACGTGTACAATTTAAAAGTATTAATCATTTTTTTATCCAGTAACTCAATAATGGACAATTCTTTATACAAAAAATTTTAAAGGTTCTATTAAACAACCTCTAAAAAAAGTCAAAGTGTTGAATAAGTTTAGATTGGCAAAAAAAAATAATTGGTAGATACTTTGTATATGGCTTGTGAGTTGAAACAAAAGCGATTCTAATTTTTTACTGTATGACCTTTTCTTCGTTTTTGCATGATCATGAGGAGCCAGCATGATAGAAGTTTTTGTTGGCCATATGATCACCCGGGAAGTACATGTCCACATCTTACAGGAAATTCCTTGACTGTGTGTGTGTATGCATGAGGTGGCAGATTGAAATAATTCAAGTGTGTTGTGTAACGAAAATGAAGAATGGGCCTCTGATACGTGTAAATTTGGTAACACACACTAAACACGTTATATATTTTACATGAAAATGTCAGTTTTTTTTCTCTCTCTACTTCATTCATGAGCTTCACCTGTATAATTATATAGCTGTGAGAGAGGAGGCGGAATTATGAGGAATATCAATGCAATCAAGTTATATTTTGAGACAGTCGTGTCTCCCTGTGTCCTGTCTTTTTTTCTCTCTATTCTTTTTCATTTAAGCTATACCATTCATTTTAACTTGACTCGATATTATTATTATCCTTTTAGTTGTACAGTCAAGAAAGACTCAAAGTGGCCAAACAACCAACGCCCTTCACTCACCATGTGTGTGTGTGCTTGTGTTTGTATAAAATAGTGAAGAATATTGATAAAAAAAACTAATGTGTTACCTTCATCTTCTGCTCTTGTTTATTGACATTTCTCTCTTTAAAAGTGTACTCTTATACAGTAGTACAATAAGATGAAAAGTGTTGCTCAAACTTTTTAAAAAAAGACTCATAAATTAAATTACAAATTTTAAAACACACAAAAAAATTGACTCTTGGCCTCAACTCCTGCTCGTAACAACTCAATAGGACAGTTGAATGGAAAATGGTGAATAAAATGAGAGAATTTTTTAATTCCATCAAAAAAGAAAATGAGATGACAGATAATAATATTCCAAATTTTGACTCTGTTAAGGTCACAAACTCATTTTGTATGATAGAAATTATTGATTGGTTTTTCTCGAGTCTTGGCAAGTGGAGAAATGTGTGTGAGTGTCTCATTATAATATTATTAGAAAATATATTTTGTAACCTACTTTTTTATTCCCCAGGTAGGTAGGTAGGTAAAGGTGAGGCTAGGTTAAGTTTATCGTTATCAAGTATGTTATAGTGAATTGATATACTTTATGATATACTACCTTATTAGCATAAGTAAATGATTCTGCAATAAAATAATATTATGATGATGTTTATCGCTTCCTACCCTCTCTACAGATACACAAGTTCATTTTATGTATATAGAGTGCAACCAGAGTAGTCAAGTAATTATCAGATATCAATTAAGCATCCAAATGGACAGCCACTCATTTATTTTACTCTCACTCTCTTTAATGCATTCTCATTTTTATTTCAAATCCTTAGGCCAAGTGCAAAGGGCTAAGACCTCCCCTCCTTACTGATCCTTTCTTCTCTCGTCTCTGTCCCTCTCTCTCTCTCTGTCCATCAAATCTCAATTGATTTATGTTACATTTAAAATGTTCTCATAATTTTAAGCTCTTTTTTTATATTCATGATGAGGACCATGTTTGATGCACCTTTAATTTATTCATTTATTCACCCCTGACTTAGTCTACAAATATTTTATCATGTAGTCCTGACCACCCTAAATGAAACACAATGTCAAATTATGTATTAATTACGTTGTATGTCCTACTGTATAATAGCTTCCAACCATTAATTAGTTGATAGACAACAAATCCATCAATTCATATTTTGTACAAAAAAGATTTAGAACCTGTCTATCTCTACTTTGCATCTATCTGTATACAAATATTTTTTTTACAATAATAATATATCACATAATTATCAAATTCAAAAAATAGCATCATTTTTATCATTTTTTCCCAACAAAAAAACAACTCATCTAATCAACATGAATATAGCTCTACCGCTCAGTCTTCAATTAACATAACTTGTCTGTCTTCTAAACTTGGTAAAAGGCAAAGGCATCATTGTTTTGTTGTTAGTTGTATAGGGTGTGTGTGGAATATACAAACTATATAATTATTAGTCGTTGAATGATCATTTAATTATTTGACTAGAACTCATGTCTACAATTAGAGGACCCTTATTTTTATTTCACATTGATCAATTTACCACCTTTAAATTCATACTATCTTTTTTCATAATTTGATCATATATTATATATACAGGCTACTTGTTCTGGTCTGGACTAATTATTTATTTATTTTTTTAGCGTGATAATTATGTCAGAGTGAGCGTAAAAGTGTATCATTCTCATTCATGGTATACTTACAATTTTTCCCTCAAAACATAATTTTTACCGGAGGCATAAACATGTCAATGTTGTCAATAATTTTTTAAATTAAATTGAGTCGAGGTAAGTAAAATAAAAAGAAAAAAAATGAGTTCTGAAAAATCAAGAAAAGTTTTCAGAGTCCTGACCTAAATCATAAATTATTCAATGGCACCTCCAAATTATTTTTCCATCATGTCAGAGTTAAGAATAATACAAAGGAAACTAAAATTAAATATATCAAGTACAGCCAATTTACACTCTGTCCGGAATAAAAAATATGAGCAACCTATAAATTTCAATAATAATAGAGGCACATTCAAGGTTATACAGATAATTAATCATTAAAAAAGTCAAACCTCATTAACTCTTTTATCCGTAACATTCACGTCATTTTTAAACCTTTAATTGATTCCTCTTTTTTTCATTTAAATACATAACTTTTTTAAGGCGGACAAAATAAAGTAATCTCTTTTGTATGACTAGTGTGGCTTTGGCTGTGTGTGTAGAGAGCACAAAATATTTGTTACAGTCAACTCCCAAAAGGATAAAAGGAACTACATTTTGTACAAGATGATACAAAAAAATTTAGTAAGGATTTGTGAAATAAATATAAAAAAAAAGATGGGGATGGACATTGGATATGGTCATAAATATGAAATATGAGATGAATATTGGCTCACACCCTACTTGCACAGATACACAAATAGTCGTCTCGTATTTATTTTTGACTCTTGTTTTCCGCTTATTTTCTATTTACACTGTCCTGTCGTCATTTCAAGTCAAATGTAACCCTCATAATAATAAAAAAAGAACAAGTTGCTACAGACTGAAAATGAAACTCACAAGTAGAATTTTCCAAGCGTTGAGGAAAAGTGAATAAAGGAGGAGAGTAAAATATACAAAAATAGTAAAGTAGAGAATTGGGCAGTATGGTGCAAAGCACAAGCTGTACACACACACACAGAGCTAAGGGTATCATTTTACAAGATATAGCAATCAAAAATAAGAAAAAGGACATACTGACAATGACATCGCAATTAAACAAATCGCAATAGCTCAACGAACCAAAATATGACTTGAGAGAAAAAATTTGTACAGAAACAACAAGTATTTAAACATTATATAAATAGAGGAACTACTTAAAAATGAACTTCATTTTGTACTACCTGTACACTGTACATTCTTATAAAGTCTATTTATTTTTTACAAATTAAACTATTAGGATCATTTCAACCCATTAGCATTAGTACCGCTGCACATTTTCAAGTCCCAAAAAAATGGAAACAGTTTCTACACTGAATTTTGTACAAAAAAAACTTGCCTTTCTACATAAAGAAACTTGAGATATGCATATGAGATACGTACCTTATGACGTACAACAATAACTAACAAGACATTTAAAAGAATTGCATATGTGTGTGTGTGTAATCCATCTCTCCATGAAATTCTTAAAATGTTTTTAATTATCAACAACCTCCTCAACAAAGTTTAATCACATATTCACATATGTATGTTGGCCATTACTCACCAAGTAGCATACAAAGTAATCAGAGAGAATTATCATTATTAAAAAGTTTCGTTAAAAAAGTAGAAACAAAAAAATTGGGTTTATAAAAAAAAAAACAATGAACACGCTTGCAAATTCTCTCACTGATAAATTCTTAATTCTTTGACTCAAATTTAAAAGGCTATATAAAAAAACATATTTGACTATGTGACTATGATCCTGTAAACAGAGTTTGTTGTTCTTTATCTTCATCTTTATAATTTTTATATGTAACTTATATACAATTGTGGTTATAATAATGAAAAGTATGTCTACCTAAGAGAGAGAATCCTCCATTAGTAAAAATAAAGGTTTAGGTATTATTATTAAGTTGCCAACACGCTTCGCTTGTCTTTTTTTTGCTACTGAATGTGAAAATTCGACAGATTTTTTTTACAAGTAAATTCTTTATACAGATGTCTGTATACTTAGAGCTATTGATGTTGGGTTGAATTGTTAGACAAAAAAATAATGTTTGATGTTAATACTGATTAAAAATGCCAAGAGTATTTGTGTCATTCACCGCTGGTAATTACCACCAACCAATTTACCAATTAAATCATTGCACATCAACATGAAGGGCTACTTTAATACTGTCTGAGTGAGTGTGCTCAAGTAACATACACAGAGAGAGAGAGAGATAACTCACAGATGCTTACATTTTTACCTTCTCGCATCGAGAGGCATGAAGTGAAGAGCGTGAAGGAAAAATCATTGAATGAAATGATTTTTTCCGCACTGTTTCGATTCTACCACCATCCTGAACTATATTTAGCTGTTTTTTCTTTATAAATCTTTTTCTTATAGAGAGACTAACTCATATAAGTAATGCACCCCACTCAAATATTTTAGTCTACTTAATTTTAACCATTAGACGGTCAGCATCATAATATCTTGTCACTCCAATTTTTTTTGCAAAGAATCTCACATCTTTTTCATTGTTTATCTAGATACACGAGATACATAAATAAAAAAAACTTGAAGATGCTTATGACTTGTAATACTTTTCATGGAATTTATCACCAAAGCTTTCAAAATATTTTTTTGAGCCATTTAATGTATCTAAAGAGGATTTATAATTTAAAGGATGTAATAATTCTCTGAATTTTAAACGCATAATATTTTTATATTTCTTTTTTTTAATGTTTGACAGTTTGACAGTCTTTTTTTAACAATGAAGCAGTCAACTTTTCAGTTGGCGAGTAAGTTTGACGATGATGACAAATTATTATGATGAATGAATTAATTATCGACGCAGCTATAATTACTGTGGGATTGATGTAATTTTTTTTTTGAAAAAAAGTACAAGGCTTTTTATAATCCCAGTAATAATATTTCAATTAAGTTGAAAATTTACATGTAAAATAACTTAATCGTACTCACAAATATTCCCATAAAATTATTCAATGGAATATGCCCTCTCATAAATAATGTAAAGTAAATCTTTATAAATAAGAATATATTTGAAAGTTTTTTTTTGAAAGAGAGAAAATGGGAAATGAGAAGAAATAAAATAAAAAATTAAAATATTCTAATGTATGAGGTACATAATTTTTAAAGTTGGACTTATGAGATTACTTTAATATAATCATTACAAAGGTACCTACAAAAGAGAGAGAGAGAGAGAGAAAGACAGAAGGGGAAAAAAGTGAAATGGTGAATGGGCTAAAGTCACAAAGATTTTATTAAAATCAATGATGATAAAAATTTTAAAAGCCTTGATATTCTCGTATAATCTTGGTGAAATTCAATAAATCTTGGCTATTGAGCTCCGCGTGGATTGCTCAGGTGTTAAAAAATATTATTTTTTAAAAAAGTTTTGTAGTTTGCAGTTTAATCTAACCAGTGGAGGAATTGAGAAAGTTTAAGCTTTAAATAGTATTGCTATATATATCTACTTATTATATTAACTCTTTTGTTGTTGTGATTTAGAATTAATGTCTTGTTGCTTCACTCAAGGGAAGGGAAAAAAATTGTTCTATTCAAAGCATGAATGCATTCCATCCCTATTTCCTCATTTACAATAACTTTAGCTTATGTATTTACTATAATGTAACAATACATTATTAGAATAATATTATAATTTACCTACAAATTTAAAATCTAATTCTGTCCTCCCTACTGTAAATTTTATAGCATATCGTAATAAATGTGTGATACTTGTTACCTTTAAATAAATTTATTTAAAAATCACACATGAATTTTTCAAGAGGTCAAATGCCCATTTGTCAATTTTTAAAAAAACCTACGAGTTAAATACAATCGACAATCTAGAAGAATATTTTAAAGAAAACTCATTACAACTCCATTTGGGTACAACTAACTAGTGATCAATTGAGAGATTGTGAACTCGTACGAGGAACCAAGTTTGAATAGTTTAATGTAGATAAATAAAGATAGAACAATAGTCTAAAATATTAGCTTTGAGAGAGAGAGAGAGAGAGAGATAATTCAAAACACAAAAATTGACAATGTACAATATTTTACGGTTATGTACATCAATTTACATTATACATAATGTTTTACACATTTAACTTGCCCTGCCTCCACTTCAGTACATATGAGACACCTGTTCGTATTCTTGTCAATATAATAAAAAAAGAATTGCATTTTTTAAAACTTATTTTGTCTATATCTGTACCTATTTGTAAAGGAAAGGGAGAGAAGAAGATGAAAAATGAAACAGAAAGGATTTATTGACGATAATGAGAATGAGGCAAGATTAAAAGAATTAGAGATAACCAGAGGAGACGATGGGACAGTAGTTAGAGTCGCGGGGAATTAGCATATAGCCGTAAATTCGATTGAGATTATCTTATTATCACCTAAATGCTTTAGTTTATATTCTTATAAAGATGAGAGACAGTCTCTCTCTCTCTCTCGTATACAAAATACTTACAAGAATACATTAATTATGTATATAGAGAACAATAGAAGGGAACTATTTATTCTCTCTCGACAAGTTTACATGTCTCTTATGTATTCCTGTCAGACGCGACTGCAAGTGCATTTTTTTGTTATTCTTATTATTGTCAGTTTGTACGGCTGCAAGGGATGTTATGTGAATGAAGCTTTCATGAAATGTAAATGAATTTTTGTGTATTGCAGGTCAAGGGAAATATCGTAGAGAGTCTTCTTTATCACATCGCATCTCACTCCATGTTTCAAAGAAGACACACACACACATAAAAGTTGGATACATTTAAGGAGAAAAATAATATTGAAGAATCGTGATATTTTATATTTGTTCATATTATAAAAATGTTTGTTATCTATCATTCACACAACTCTCTGTACTTCAGGTGAGTTAGTCATTATTAACTTTAATTGTAGTGGTTTTCTTTGTGTGTGTGTGTCTACTTAATGTACTTATGTATGCATATAAAAGTTGCTCACCGCCTTATGGTCAATACCACACAGACACAGCCAACAATTAAAAGTGAACAATTATACATTGCAATTAATAAAAAAAATTGACAATGAAAACATTCCAACAGTTTAAATATACACTCAAGTACAAAGTACAGACATTTAAGAAAATCATTTTGATAGTCTCGTGCTAATAATAAATTAGTTTCCTTTTTTTAACAATTTTCAAAACATAATTAAGGTATTCCAGAACAGGGAACAGGATAAATTCCTGTTGTGTTGAATGACAGCCAAAACCTGAGGCTCTCGTGGAACTTGAAACATATAATTAAAGTCGTATGAAAATCCAATTTAAATATTATACATGATATGACACACAAGTACCTAATATACGATTGTAATAAATAATAGTAAGATGATTATGTATCAATAAATTGTAAAGTGTTTTTGATATTACAATTTTGTTAGACATGGAATTGACATAATGACGATGAATGACTTTGAGGGTGGCCATAACGATGATGACGACCCATCATACCACTACCTGTTGTCCATGAAATAATGTTTTTATCATAACTAATATATATTTCCCCTAATATCATTCATATTATTAAAACATTATATTTTCTGGTAGTGTTACAATTAAGTATGTACATTAGTAAAAGATACAGGAGCTGCACACTAATTGTGATCAGTTCAATGTTAGCGGTGTACATATTTAATGTGCGGAATGAGAACAACAGAAATAATATAAGTAATGTTTACGAGTATGTACATACAATAATATCATGTTGGTAAGATAGTCAAACAAAAAAAGTGGAATGAGGAAAAAAATAAACAACTCGATCAATTATTTGAAGCAATGCTAAAAAGTCATTCAGCCACAACCTGTACTTTGTTGTTAATGTAAAAACTTGACTACTTATTTAATAGTTGATGGTAATACTTCTCACACAGAGGAGGAAAAATACATACAAAATAATGTTTTTCATGTGAAAGATCTAAGCCTTATTTTAACGACCAATTGTTTTTATACTTACGATTAGATACTAGGTTAAGATTTTATGCATCATGCATCGGCTCGAGCCTGGATCTCAAGGCATAATCATATTTTTTGATCTTGCGGTTTACTAAATTTTCTTGTTTACAAACTACATATTGTGAATAAATAAATAATATATTATTATTATACTTTGATTTGATTGCTTTGTCCCTTCTCTCTCATGTTTAAGCAATTACACACTGTGTCCACCAAGCACAAGCACTGTTATTAAATTGACAACATAAGGGCATGGGCATTGATTTTTAAAGATTGTTTACATAAATAAATATAAAATTAATGGATTATTTCACACTTACTTTCAACACTATTTGGATTTCCATTGGCTTGACTTTGTGGTGGATTAGAAATAAGCGATGCCAAATTCAGTCCAGCTAAGGATTGCCTTTTGGTTCGATTTAATGATGGATCCATGTCAATGAGTAAATCTAAATTGGATAACAATTTTTCCATTGTCATGTTGTCACTTGTTTGTATTTGATCTTCTTCATGTCTGACATTGGACATGTTTGTCCCTTGTCGATGGTCAGTGTCAATCGACACCTTATCCTCATTACCACTGGTAATGTCATGTTTTAACTCACTAACCTTAATATTATCACTTAAAATTTCATTTGGTTTGAACTTGATCTCCTCCGATTGAATTTTAATTGTCACGCAAGAGAAAATCAAGAAAATTAGGGAAACGTTTAAAAAATTTATTGGCGCCATTTTCTGGAACTGAAAATATTTATCTAGTCAATTTATTTCACTATTTAATCATGATTAGAGAGAAAGTTGAATTTAATTACACTGTTCAACTCTAAAATTATCAGAGAGAGAGAGAGAGAGTAAAAATATCTATAGATTAAAAATAATCAATCAACAATCAAAGAAAAAAACGGAGAACAAGGTATTTAAGTTTAACTTTTGATTTTACTGAATGGAGTACTGCACACACTGACGATAGTAATAATTAATTAAATTTTGCAAAAATTATAATCTCACGCTCAACCTAACCACACACAGTAATCATAATAATGACCACAAGAAATTAGAACAATATAACAAAAAGAACAAGGCTATAAAAAAACAACTTATCACCGGTTGAATAGTACAAGAATATTAACTTTTTTTTTTATAATTCTTGTAATTAATAAGAGTATCGTCACGAGATTAAGATGTCTTCAACATTAACTCAAGTTCTCATTTTTCCCTTCAATCAAGTCAAGTACATAACACTATAACATTATAAAGGAGATGGAACGAGTTATTTTTAATTTTTTTTCTTTTTCAAACTAAATAGTAACACACTATTATAATTGTGCACACACAACACAGTTATATTTCACACGTTGTCAATCCGGTTACGTAATCTACAAATTAGTATTGAACATGTATAATGAATGTGAATGGAGAAAAAGTTGTATTTTGCATCTTTTTCTTTTTTTTAAAAAAATAAAAACTTTTGTTTGTCGAGTAAATAACTATTTATGTCTTTATAAGATTTTGTTTATTTTATTTAACAGGTTACTCCTCGTCTTGATCGAGATGGTGGTCAGGTACAGAATAATAAAAAATAAATGTATATTATATTCTATATAAATCACACAGTTGGGATCACACTTTTGAACAAGAACTCACTGGGTTAATTAATTGGGAATATTTAACAATCAATTCCTTCAAAAAACAAGTAAAGAAAAAGATGAAGAGGAGAAGGGGGAATTAAATACTTAATAAATTGTCCAATTGTCTTGTTCAGTTTCTTGGCATTGTATCTCTAGCTACTAGCTGAGAGAGAAGAGAGAGAGAGAGAGAGAGAAAGAAGAAGCCAAAGAATTTTTGGTACTACTCCACTTGGAGTATAATAATAATGAGAGCTGTATCTTTGAAAGACCACCTTTTCAAACTCGAATAAACAAAATGAAAAATAAAGAGAAGGCCCCTCACAAAACGTAACACTCTACAGTTTGTAATTATTCGCTTAACCTTTGATTTTTTTTACACAGACGCCTTCTCAGCTCACGCAAAGAGACACATAACTTGAGAGAAGTATGATATAATTGTGGACTATGCAAAAGAGTTTTGGTTAATTTTATTCAACATGTTCTAGTGATATATCTCTCCTTCTCTCAGTCACCTTATGTAACGTACGCGTATAATTTATTTATAAGGACACTCCCATCAAAAATATCCCCCCCTAATTTTCCTTCATCAGTCATTTTCCAACTCTTTGCAATACCTTTAGTATCATTTGATAAGTTCGTAACAAGCCTTTGTCTTCTCTTTTTCCTGACAATTAAAAACAATACCAGAATTAGTTTTACATTCAGGTTAATTTTTTTTACAAAAAAAGACTATATTCTATTGTTCCGGCTTACCTTTGAGACTTACAGTATAAGAAATGTGGAGAAATACAAGAAGTAAAATTGTAAATGAATTGCAATTGCAAACTTTTGCAATGATTTGAATCACCAATGTATAAAATTAAGTCTTAATCAAGTATTGCAAATTTTTATACATGTACATTACAAGTACAGATATTGTACAAAACTATTCACACCTGTGTGTATCCCATTATAGTCAAACACAAGAGAGAGAGAGAGACGGTGTGAAATGTAGAGTAATATCACTTTTGAGAATGCAATCAATGGAAATGACACAGAGGCGACAGATTGGAGAGTCTCAATAAAGATTGACAGAGGAGATGAGAATAGGGACACATGGAGTGAGAGAGAGAGATTTTAAATAAGGATTGAATTGATGTTTTCAAAGTAATTGACATATAACAATGTTTAAGTTGGACTTGTGGTTTAACCACAAAAATAGGCAAACTCACATGGAGATGCAAGGCTTCAACTGTAGGGAAACTTTGTGCCTTTTTTGTGGTTCCCAATTTTTTTTTCTCTTTGAGCTCGCCTCTCCTCTGCCGATTGTCGAGTCATTGGCCAGACAAAAAAATGTATAGCAAATAATCAAGAAGCTTGGATGCTTATGGAAGTCAGCAAAAAAAATTACAATCACAAAATACAAAATGAGAGAGAGAGAGAGGCTATATGAGGGATAGTAAATGAGACTTGTATCTACAACAGCACACCTGCCACATCTTAATCCAAAAAAGACTTTTTCTTTATTTTTTTCATCCCCTTTTTTCAATATGATCCACAATAGCCATTCTCTAATGTATGTACGAGTATCTAAGCTTTGTATACTCACAAAAACAAAACCAAGTTGATTTGTCCCATGTTTCTCTACAACACTCGTACTTTTGTATCTGCATTTTCAAAGAGATGGACTGACGGACGAGCTTGAGACTTGGAGAGATTGCCAAAGTTTTTTTTTCTTTGCGGTTGACACGATTGACAAAAGGTATACGAGAGTATTCAGAGTATCTATAGAGAGAAATTTAGAGGCATGACGACGTGATGGACTGTCCTATTCTATTTTTTTCTCTTCTTTTTTTCTTTCTTGTCTTGAGATAGGACCCATGGAATTGAATGATAAATTGCAACCATTTTTTTAAAAATACCTACATACGCACACAAAGTCACTTCCTATCATTTTAGCTCTTGGCGAAAAAATCTTTGCAAAAATTAAACTTACCATGTGTCATGTGTGTGGTAAGCTAAATTAATAAAAATGATCCAAAGACGTACGAATTGTGTATAGATGTACCGTATTTCTTGAAATACAAGACCGTGCTTCTACACGAAATTTAGGCCTGAAACCATGGCTACTATTATAGGGAGGCTTCTATTATAGGGCAGGCTACTAATCAAAGTACCTTAAAATTTTAATGCAAATGTAAGGTCAATATCTAGATATGGCAAAGAAAACAAAAAAAAGACACGGTTCAGCCGTTTATGATCGTGTTTTTTGTCATTTTGCCGAATCTAATTTAGTAGAAAAACCCCAAAACATAAAAATATTGGTATTTATTCTTAGAAAATGACTGAAAATCTTAGAAAATCTAAGAACATTTTGCCTAAAATAGTAGACCGGGCCACTATTGCGGGGCAGGCTACTATACATTGAAACCAACAAATCCCCAGGCCACTAATATAGGGGGGCTACTATTGTAGAGAGGTCTTCTATTTCAAGAAATACGGTAATACGTGGTAGAATTTTAGATTGTAGAAAATTTAATTTTAAAAAAAAAACTTCAATTAGTTTTGTGGCTTGGAATATCAGGATATGGTTTTGTATTGTAAATTGACTATAGATACACAATCTATAAAAATACATGTTTTAATATGTAAATTAAATGACTATCTATATATCTATACATCCCATTTTTTTGTACATCTAAAATATCATAAATAAAAGATTCTACAACATGTGGCCATTTTATATTTGGTCACTTGACATTTGGACACCAATGTAATTTGGACACTTTAAAATTGGACACTTTATATTTATCTTAATGATCTTAGTCTTTT